>VUQS01074255.1:6363-18602 GCA_015108495.1 Heterochromis multidens | reverse complement strand
TTATTTCTGGAAGTTTTTTTTTTCTTTTTCTCGAATAAATAAAAATAATCACTGTAGCATGAGACACAGTCATGTTTTGAAGACTTAACTGAGGAAGTGCCAGATTTTCATTTCGATTCTCATTTTTTCTTAACATAAAGGTTAAGAAAGGAAGAATGGGTGACTTCCCCCCTGAGGTTACTGAATGTTTCTTCTCTCTGTGAGTTAATAAGTGACACGTTTCTGTGTGAGATGGCATCGAGCCTGTCAAGGTGGAAAAACTAACACAGACACTGATGAAGAAACACATGGTCATGGTACATCAACATACTGTTTAAACTTGCAAGCGTCTTGTAATTAATATAAAACAGTTAAATTCCCTTTTTTCTAACTTAAATGCTCCAGAAACACATTCACAGGACCCCTTTTGACAAATATTAATCTGTTGCCTGGTCTTTGGCCCTAAACTGAACCCAAACTCATCCCCAGCCTTAAATCTAAAACCATGTCAGACCCTCAAAGATGTTCCCATTAAGTCCCAGCCTCATTACTTTTCACCACTTTTGCTGTCTTAAAATCTTCCTCAGAAAGCTCAATGGTTTAATGACCCAGTGCCCATTTAGGTTGAGGGCTGTACAGGAAAAAAATCACACATCAAAACATGTTTTGGTTCAGAGTATCGTGGTTTATGTTGGCAGCTGTCATTTTTCTATAGTTTTTAACGGTTAGTGAGGTGGCATTTCTTGACTCCAGCTTAACACTAGGAAGGTTTTGTTAGCTGTGATGTTGAGGACAGCAAAGAAAAGCCCCTTTGTTCTCGTTGTGTGCTGCTTTATCTGTAGTATGACATGAATTGTGGGTGGTTTGTCTTTCCTTGTAGCTCTCACAGGCTTCACAAAATGTTACTGAGGGCCACTCTGAGGTCTAAAGGGTTTTAAACCAAACTGCTCGTCACAGACTCAGAAGGGCACACTCACACTCACACTCACACACAGTTTATGCTGTTTTTCTTCCTGTTTTTTATCTGATGTCTCACTCAAATTCACGTGAATGCTGAAATTACTGCAGTTATATCCTCTCTCTGTTTTTCGGGAAGCAGAGATTGTCTGATTATATTAGACTAACAAAATAGTGACACACAGACTACAAAATACAAGAATTAGGATGTGACTTTACATCCATCCACCCATCTTCTGTTGGGTCTTAGTTTGAGTTTTTTTGTGTTTTAAGTTTAACATTGCTTAATTTTCCGTCTGTTTATTTTCAAGTTAAATATGAACTTCCACACAAGGGAGCACATGGAGCAGTTTTAGTGGTTTTGGATCCAAGTGAGTGTGGAGGAATGACAGAAGCTGTACAGGCTCTGACACCCTCTACTGGTCATTTATTGTCATTTTAAAAAAGCCTCTGAGGGAAAACAGCTGTTTGCGTTTTAATGTTCTGTAAAAATCTGTGAGAAGATTAATATCTGAAGACAGTGTGGATGAATAGATCTTTCCTTAAATTAAGACTTCCTCTTTTAAATAAATGAAGAGAAAAACAACAAAAAAAGTTTTAAAACATGCCTGTTGGATTTGTATTTCAAGAGGAAGTAACTGTAAATTCATATTTTATTCTTATTTAAAATGAAGCCACATTTTAACAGACTGTCACTTACTTTAATGATGTGCCTTTAAGTGCAAATAAAATTCACTGATGAAATTTTAAAAAATATATTAAGTGTTTAAATTGCCAGTTTTGGTAGTGGGGCATCGGACCACCAGGGCCTCCGCCTCTGACCGCTGCCCAATCTACGATTCCCCGAGCCCCTACGGCACTTCCTGCAGGTGGTGGTCACACAGGAGGGCAGGCCCATGTGGCTCTTTGGGGCTGGATGGGGATGGGGCCTCAGTAACCCCATCCCAGGCAGGGTGAAGGCTTTCTTTGATTTTTTTTTATTTTTTTTTTTTGGCAACATAGGGGTTTTCTCAATCTGTCTGAGTCTGGCCCCTCATCCAGGACCAGTTTCCCTTGGGAGACCTTACCAGGGGCAATTAAAACAAGCACAAAGTATCTACAGGCAAAAAATATGAAATACAACCATTAATTTGTCATTTAAAGACTGAATAAGAAATCATAAACTGTCAGCTTTTTTAATGGTAATATGATTAATCGGTTAGATTTGGCAATTTCTCTACCCTGTTGTCACAGTTTTACGACTTCAGCAGCCCAAGAGGAGCTTTTTCATGCTTGATTATGTAACAGTGAAAAACTGCTCCAGCAGCTGAAAAAGAAAAAGGCAGTACAGTGAAGGGAAAATGAAAACGAATCCACTGGCAGCACTTTTTTAAATATAAAACTTTAGCATATAGCACTAAAAATAAAGCAAAACATCCTCAGAAAATTTGCCTACCTGAGTTTATTTATGCAGCCTCACTGATGCCTCATTATCACATCTCATTACTCTTAACAGTCTCAGTTTATCATTTTTATCTTTGAGAAGATTTATTTAACATCTTCCAGTCATCAGTGTTTTGTTTAGGTTGCCATCATCAGCATTTTTTCATGCTGTTGCTGTGTTCGTCACTTACCTTCGACTCTTGTAACTGTCTAAATGTCATTAAACTCCTTATAAACGTATTCACTGTTGGTCCTACATAGAAATTCTGGTAGAGAGCTTGTAATGTTGTCAAGTGTTCATAAAATACTGAATAATGACTTTGGTGTCATAGTGTGGTTGTGAGAAATGTGATGTTTTAGATTTACATATCTGTTAGTGTTAGTAATAAAATCACCAACAGTCACTTTAGTGTAAAAGTTAATGATAGCATTTATTTGAACACTTCTTTGAACACTTTTCTTGGAGCACAATTAATAATTTTATTAAAAGCACAAAGAAAATAAATCAACTTTAATACACACAAAACACCAAATGAGCCGATGTTTAAAGAGACTCTTCTAATGTCAGATCAAATTCAAGCTTTTTCCCTCTTGAGGTGAGAGAAAGAGTAGGGTATTTAAATGTGGGCAGTGAAGCTGATGTAATTTCACCTGATTCACTGTTGTGTTCATTATGGTTTCATCAGCAAAATAAGCTTTAAATTCATCACTGATGCAGTCCAAGAGTTAGTTTGAGATCATCATTTCAACTATTCAACTCCCCGCTGTCCTGAGCACTGACACCACCTTCGTCTGTGGATCTGAGAGCGTAGTATCTCTTTCCTGTCTCATCTGATTAAAGTCACGCACATTAAAGCAGTGCTTCAATCTGAATGACAAAAAGCCTAAAATAGATTTTATTTTATCAGTCCACTCTCCTGCTCTCTGTCGGTCCGCTCTGCATCACTCTTCTTCTTTTCCTCTTCTTTCTCTTGTCTCCTCTTCTCCTGCTCTTTCTCCAGCTCCTCTTGTTCCTTGGCATCAGCCTCCTTTAGTTTCTTCTCTACGTCATCAGGGATCTCCACCTCCATCAGGTTCCCCATCCCTTCCTCCGGCTCGTCTCCTATCAGCACCTGGAGGAGACAGAGGGATAAAATGCAGTCATATTACAGCTTTACATTCAAGTTCCCCCTTCACTTAAATGACAGGAGTAAAGAAAAAGCACACCACTGATTTCCTGTTTTAAAATAACACAGGAACAAGAATAGAATGGTTTGGGTTTATATCCACAACTCCAAACTATAATTAGTAAATGTTTACAAGTCAAAAAAAAATTACTATTACATTTTTACTGACTGCTGTTCTGAGGGGTATACTATGAACCAAGTTCAACACAGCCAGGCTTTCATTGCCTTAGCTGGTTCAACAAAACCTAAAACCCCAGCTGGAGTTAACGGGTGGTTATCAACTTTCTTTGTTAAGCCGGGCTTTCTGCTTCAGGTTCTGTGTTTGCTCACATACAAAGGGGCATTTCACAGGTCATTCTTCCACACAAAATGATCCCTATGAGTGCCACCTACTTCAAATGATGATAAAATGGTGGCTGAAAATCTATAAAGAACATAAAAAATATAACAGTAAAATGCAACACTCTTGCAAAAGGGACACGAGATTAATGGTGCAGAAATTCGTTAATCTTGGGATTTATCGCACAGAGCGATAAAATAAACATTTTAATTCAAGTTAATTATTTTATCGCTGAGTGCACTCTCGGTGCTGCTGTTTACTTCTAAAGTGAGAGCTGCACATTAGCGCTCTGAAACTTTAAACCGGATACATTTAATCATTAAAAGTTACTGTCCCACAGCCTGATAAAGGACACGTGGAAATTGCTTTAGTTTGTCAGCAGATTAAAGTGGAATTCATTTGTCCTGTGTTTTATTAGCTCCAATTCCAGCAGTGTAAAAGAAACTTGGCAGCAGATTAGAATCAAGAACATTTGTACATTTTCTGCATTAATACATGCACATTCCCGTGACAATGCGATGCACAGTTTGCACTTCATAAATTGTTTCTAGTAAGGTAAGGCTTAACAGTTTGCACATATAAAACATATTCCCCCAGCAGAGAATGTATAATGCGCTTAAAACCTGCGGTAAATAAAAGAATCAGGAAAAACTTGGCACTTCTAGCCAATTTCAAACCCAAACTTGGAATATAACTCGCTCTCGACCAGCTTATGTGTTCAGCATAAGTTACCACGGTGTTTTAGCCAGGTAAAAAGACAGCCACTTTTATGACAGAAAACTCTGACTTTTTAGTTTTAGTTTTTTAGTTTAGACAATAAACAGACTTCTGGATCTTTCCTACCTGGACCAGTTTCTCACAGGCCGCGGTAACATGGACGTCCTTCTCCCAGCGGTGGAACTCTCTCATGATCGGATATACGTTCTTCTCTTTCAGCGTCTGCCGGCCAGCTTTGGTCGCAGTCAGCTACACAAAGAGACAAACGGTGAGAAGCTCAAAATAAAAACACGATTACCTAATCTGTGTACATGCTTGTTTCTGAATTTTTGTGGTTTTGTACCAGTAAGAGCGTTTCCAAGAGCATCTTTCGGATGTCAGGGTCTTCCTCTCTCTTCTTGTCCTCGGGGAGGTACTGCAGGTCGACAGGCAGACCTGGACATTAAATCCGGTTCTGTTAAGAGTCTCAACCAGCAGTAAATAGATTTGGAAATTTTAATGAAATAGTAACGCGTTAGTCCCTCTTCCTCTGCTTTATATGATGCTGTCTGTGGCTGTTTGTCCGCCTGTTCTCAGTGAAGACTTTAATCATCTCTGAGGTGTCAAACCATCATGACCACCCGACTGACGCAGGGATTATACGCGGTTGTGAATGCAGAAAGTTGCAGACAACATGAATAAGTAGTTGACTTATGTTTTCAAGTCCACTTAAAGTTCATCTGAAGGACGCACGGTGCATTGTAGAGTCATGTCTCTCAGACGAGTCTTCACAAAAAAAATGGCAGGCACACAGACCCTCACCTTCACTGTCTGATGACAAAATTTACATCCTGTGGATCCAAGCATACTAACAGTGTGGAAACTATAAAACCTGCGTAACACTTTGCCGATCTTTTGCCTTTCATGTCTTTGTGGTGATCCTTCCATCAGCTTCTCTCAGTCCCCCTGCCTCTCCTAAAAACCACAAGCTTTCTCTGTTATTGCCCCTCTGGTTCTGCCATCCCACAAGTCCTGTCCAACACTTCACAACCTTAAATCAGCTCTAAAGAGCTATTTTCTGTTCCTTTAAGTCAAGTCTGAGGCGCCTCATGGTTAAGTCCTCTGAGAACCTCAACTTTTCACCAGAAGCCACTTGTTCAACTGTTCCAGCATATTTAGAGCCATGTGGATGTTAGCTTTTTGCAAGGCAAGAGCCTTTTTTAGTGGGAATGTGTGGAGCTGGTTCTAGACCAGAAACAACCTCTGAAGCTGCCCTGTGGTATTTTGCACCAGTGCGTTAGCAGCAGATCATTTAAGTGTTGAGCTGCAGCAGATGTAATCAGGTTATAACAACAATACCAGCATATCTCAGGCCTTTATATGTGCTGCTACAAGATAAACAACGTTGTCTGCTTGAGTGTGGTTTTAACATTTTGGCTGTGAATTTAATAAAACACCTTATCACAGTACTATCTAGCACACCTCATGCTTTTGGGAGGGTCTATTTTCAGTAGCGGATTAACTGGTATTTATTCTCCAATTAGTCTTTACTCTTTAAACTTAAGGTGCAGAGGATCTCTGCCCTGCCCTGTTCTTTCAACTGTTTTTTTTTTTTTTTAATTTATCCTGGAAGTTCAAATTTATGGTTTTAAATCTTCATCTTTTTTGTATCCCTGGTTTTAATAAGCACTATGAATGAATATGAATAACCATTATTTAAAACTCTATTATTCTTATTGTTGGTCTCATTCGTAGGGCAGTTTGTGTGTAACTGAGTCAAAATAAACTGAAAATTGCATGTCCCCAAGTTTGGTAGAGTGGTTTACTTGTGCATTTATTTTGGACAAAACTGCAGCTCTATGCCAAGAAGGAACAAGGTATATCAGGCTGAATTATGAAATATTACTGAATCTCTCTAAAAGTTAAAAGTTATATAATATTCACTGATATAAACACACACTCACCTTCGTTTTCTTCCTCTGTCAGCTCTTCTGGACCAGCCAGCGGCAGAAGGAGGAAGGGCAGAATGTCCACAGCATCGCTTAGCAGCCACTCGTGATGAGCTGCACAGAGTGAATAGAAAACTCTAACACTAAACCCATCCATCCATCCATCGATCTTCTTCCGCTTATCCGGGGCTGGGTCGTGGGGGCAGCAGCCTAAGCAGAGAAGCCCAGACCTCCCTCACCCCGGCCACCTCCTCCAGCTTATCCGGGGGAACACCGAGGCGTTCCCAGGCCAGCCAAGAGATATAATCTCTCCAGCGTGTCCTGGGTCTGCCCCGAGGCCTCCTCCCTAACACTAAACCATAAATCAAAACCTCCACTGTAAGAATCTGTGGTTGGGGCTCCCATTAACCCTTTTCATCTACTGTGATTTTGGCAGAAATGTAAATAATGTGTATGTGTGGGTCTCACCGTAGTCAAAGCAACAGTTGCGCAGGGTGCCTATGACTCCGCCTCTCCTCACCACGGACACCTGGTACTGAGTGAAGGGGAGCAACCGCTGGACTACACACCTGAAACACACACAAACCTCATTAGTGCATGCTGCAGTGTCAAAGAATGGCAGTGTGTAATTTTAAGTGAATTTACTGTGGGTATTAGGCATGTAATAGTAAATGCATTTATCTTATTTATTTTAGGATGTTTAGGTTGGTACCCAACTTTCATGGGTTTATTAAATCTATAATTATAAACCAAGTATTGCCACTAATTTAACCTCCAAGCCTCACCGTTTGCAACAAATAAAGCCTGAGGTGAAAGCTGCTCCCAGAAATCTATGGTGTTGTTGGTACAGTGAGTGCAAATAAGAAATCAAAGCTTGTATCAGGTCATATTTATTCTCGCCTCAGAACACTGTCTCTTCTGTAAATTTTCAGTCCCCCTGTAGGGCAACATAGGAGGTATAAAATGCAAAAACAAACAAAAAAAAAAAATGTGTGGAGTGCTTGAAGCGCTACCTGCTTTTACACCTTTGAAAATGTTGGTGTAAAAAATGTAAAAAAATGTACAGCAGCCCGTTGAAATCTGCTTTTGCCTTAACAGGAAGCCAATGAAAAGAGGCAAGCTCAAGCCTCAAGATGTAACTTAGGAACTGAGACATCCTTCAAATTGGCGCAGAAGAGCGATTTCTGCGTCACAGGAAGAAGGATGGAGGAAAGAGGAGACGAGGAGAAAAATGAGAAGAGCCCTCTGATATCACAGAGCAAAGTCAACAGTGTTTTCCAAAGGGTCATTTTTCAGTCACCTAAAACTACCCACGGACAAAAGGCCAATACGCACAGAAAAAGCAATGTTTTATACAGCCTCCCCCTACTCTCTCTCTTGCCCAGCAGGGAAATCACTTACCTGTCCTTGTCCATCAAGTAGTTTCTGGCCTCAGGCAGCTGTGTCAGGTTGGACAGCAGAGGACCCAGGTAGTGGAGTTTAGCATTATTATTGTACCCTTCGGTACAGAAGATCTGAACTAGCTGTGCAATACCAACTTCCTCCTGCAGCACCTGAAACAGAAACAGTTTATCTCTCATTATCCACGAGATGTAGATTAACTTGACGGTAAAAGTATAAAGCACTTAGAAGGATTATGAATTCAGTCCTAAAATTAACTGTGAAAACATGCTAATCTGTCATGAGGGTACAGCTTCTTGGCAAAAATAAGAATTCAGCGTATTAGAAAAAAGTCCAGACAAGACAAAACAAGGTGCTCTCGACTGGACCCACCTTGAATACAGTCTTGCAGGTCTTCTCATGTCGGGTCAGGTTTGACAGGATGGTGCAGATCTGATCAGAGAAAGGGTACTCTGGATCCAGAAGGTTCTTAAACAACACAGGAAGAACTTTGACATCTTTCACCAAAACCTGAGGGACACACAACAAACAGCAAACACCTGTTACATGTTTGTTTTCGAAGAGGAAATCAACTGAACGCACAAAGTTTTCAAGGGCTGCACTGCTCTTTTTGCTCTGTTTGTCAAACTATCCAGAAAAACGAGTGTCCATTACCTGATGAAGAGTCTCATCGGCTGACAGGTTAATAAAGATGTGGTAACAGTCTTTTACTATGGCAATGGAAGGGTCAGAGGTCAGGGCAAACAGGGCAACAATTAGGTCAGGTTTAGTACGGAGGAAGCGGCAGCCATCCCTGAAATCAAACAAAGAAGGAAAAAAAAAAACAGAAAGAGGAATTACTTACTTACTTGCTACATTTAGGCCAGAAGCAGTATTTATCAAATTAAAGAATCCTCCCACCTGTGTCCAGATAGTCCCAGGATGTACTCAGTGGCCTGACCTTTGACATCTGGACGTGTGCTGGGAGTCAGGAAGGAAAGCAGCTCTGCAGCCTCAGAATCGCTCAGCATCTTCAAATGGTGTCTGACAAATAGAAATAAAAACATTCATTAACCATTCATCAGCTCTCACAGTTCTCTGTACCTCCGATGTGACACAAAAAAAGCATCAAATCATTACATCAGAGGAACTTCAAATAACAAAACATTTATTAACGCCCAGCCTAACTGATTAATCAACTAAGTGGTGCAACTCTACACTTTGTTTGGGCGCTGTGTAAAATGTAAATAAAAACAGAATGCAATGATTTGCAAATCTCATAAACCCATATTTTATTCACAATAGAGCATAGAAAACATTTCAAATGAGAAAATATACCATTTTAAGAAAAAAATAAGATAATTTTGAATTTGATGGCAGCAGCACGTTTCAAAAAAAGTCGGGATGGGGCAACAAAAGGCTGGAAAAGTAAGTGGTATTAAAAGGAAATATTGTTAATTAGGTTAATTGGCAACAGGTCAGTAACATGACTGGGTATAAAAAGAGCATCTTAGAGAGGCAGAGTTTCTCAGAAGTAAAGATGGGCAGAGGTTCACTAATCTGCAAAAAACTGCATCTACTATTTGTGGAACAATTTCAAAATAATGTTCCTCAACAGAAAATTGCAAAGACTTTGAATATCTCATTATGTACAGTACCATAATATCATCAAACGATTCTGAGATCTGGAGAAATCTCTGTGCGCAAAGGTCGAGGCCAAAAATCAGTGTTGTATGTCCATGATCTTCGGGCCCTCAGACAGCACTGCATTAAAAACAGACATGATTCTGTCATGGAAATCACTGCATGGGTTCAAACACTTCCATATATCTTCTCTTCTCTGGACCAAAGCTCAATTAAAATGGACTGAGGCAAAGTGGAAAACTGTTCTGTGTTCAGACGAATTGAAATTTGAAATTCTTTTTTTGGAAAACATGGGACGCCACATCCTCCAGACTAAGAGGACTATGGGGGTGCATTAGTGCCTATGGAATTGGCAGCTTTCACATCTGGAAAGGCACCACCAATGCTGAACAGTGTACACAGGTTTTAGAGCACATATGCTCCCATCCAGACAACGTTTCAGGGAAGGCCTTGCATATTTCAGCAAGACAGTGCTAAACTACATACTGCAGTTATTACAACACAATGGTTTCGTAGTAGAAGAGTCCGGGTGCTGAACTGGCCTGCCTGCAATCCAGATCATATTTTTCCTTATTCGTATTCGTACATTCTCTCAGTTGAAAGATCTGATGTGTTTTCTTTGTTCTATTGTGAATAAAATATAGATTTACAAGATCTGCAAAACACTGCATTCTGTTTTTATTTACATTTTAAACAGCGTCTCAACTCTTCTGGAAGTTGGTTTGTAAAACGGGCAAAGAATTTCTTAGTAATAAGACACATTTTAAGTAGTACAACACTTATTTCAGAAAGTCTACTGTGTTTTGTGGATAAATAAACAGACACAGAGTTTACTTCCAGCACATATCGATGATTGTCTAAATGTAAACAGCTGATCACTGTGTGATAAAACAACAAAGGCTCATCTGCTGTCATTTTAACACAATGGACACAATTTTAACATGAATAAAACGTTGATAGTGTAAGTTTATGTCTACACAGCCTTCCTGCACGCTGGCATTAACTTCAGAGGTGGTTTGATGCAATGCTGGACACACACACTACTGGATACAGCAGTTAAAAGTTAAATTAATCTGGAAATCTGTTACTATTTTCCACACAGGAACCTTTCAGCAAAGGCTTGTCAGATCCCAGTGTGTCTCCTCTTAAAAATCTTCTTCTTATCTTACCTTTAACTCTCTATAGAGGCGGTTTTCATGTCGCTTTTATACTTCTTTTTGCTCCTCTTCTTGTTATATTCCTCTAACATCAGACAGCATGCGTAATAAACAGAAACAGCTCAGGAACATGTGGATGCCACAGACGACCTTTCTTCTTCTTCTAATCGTTTTCAGCAGCTTCAAATCTGCCTGCTGAGTTTTACAGCCCTCTGGTGTTCACTACATGAGCTGCTACAAATTTGACTTCAACCCCTTCCTGCATGTCTTTATTCAATGCTTAATTATTTATCATGTAAAAATCACATAACCTATGTGTCATGGAATAGTAATAAAGCATTTTATTGTTAACAAAGTTTACAAATTAATGATGTCATTCATAGATTTAAAAAGAAAAGCCAAATGACAAAGTAGGTGACAGAAAAAAAAATTAAACAGTCAACAGATGCAAACGTTTAGGTTTAATTTGGAAAGTAGTGGGGACATTAATTTGACAGAAAGTCTAGGGATCCTACCCTTAAAAATTTAGGACATTTCTAAGTGTATTGCCTGCAAATATACTCAATATACCCTAACTATATAGCATTTTCTTGATGAAAAACCATTGCCATGTCTTTTCCTAATTTTTTCCACTATCAGCTAATGTTTCAAAAAAATCACTGAATTTTAACCATTTAAATATGATGTGGGACTGACTAAAAGAACCTCTGATGATTTATTAAGTCTAAGAATTATTTATGAATATTTGAAGCAAGAACGCACTTTTTGAAAACACAGAAGCACACAGATGAAATGCTCACCTGCTTTTGTGTCCTGTGTGTAAAGAAGAAGGGAACAAGGTAAAACTACACCAAAGATACTCATGTGCTAACCTTCTGTTGAGCCCCTTCATCTAGAACATAAATTATATCCATGAATTATACTTTGCCCCTTGCACTGGTAAAATATCAAAAGGTCAAATGATGCAAATTTCCCTTTAATCGACCACTTTAAGATATGCCTTTTTCATTGCTACTCTGCCTAAAACTCAAGTGTCCAGAAGTCTCAGCCTTTTTCACTGTTGATATTGAGAATGGTGTTTTTTGAGTACCATTTAATGAAGCTGCTAGTTGAGGACCTGTAAGGCAACTGTTTTTCAAACTGGAGACTCGGGGGGCTGTATTCACAAGCTTCCGGAGCATTCTCTCAGAGAGCTCCTGTGCAGCCCACTCGATGGCTTTGGAAAATGTGAAAACTACAAAGAGGGAGGGTATAAAATTTTGACATTTTACTGTGTTGTTGTCAGTTTTACTCTTCTTACTCACGAAGACATTACCCATGGCCTGCCATACACCAAAGTAATAGATAAACCCTAACCTCAACCCCAACCGGTCACAGCAGATGGCTGCCCCTCCCTGAGCCTGGTTCTGCCGGAGGTTTCTTCCTGTTAAAAGGGAGTTTTTCCTTCCCACTGTTGCCAAGTGCTTGCTCATAGGGGCTCGTCTGATTGTTGGGGTTTTCTCTGTATTATTGTAGGGTCTTTACCTTACAATATAAAGTGCCTTGAGGC
>VUQS01074251.1:5788-36517 GCA_015108495.1 Heterochromis multidens | reverse complement strand
ATTTTAGTCCCCTGATTTCCAAGAACTAGGAGAACAATTTTCCTAAAACAAAAAAATACTTAAGAAACTTTGTGTTTAGGATAATTACAAATTATGAAGACTTAGACTTCATAGGGTTAAAACTCTTTGTTATGGATCTACAATCTCAATATAAACTCGTAGTATTACACAACTCCTTTTCTTGTAATAGAAAAGCTGTACCCCCTAGCAATATAAATTCATTGTTGCATTTACCATTGGTAATGGTGCTAGTTATTCTTGTTGATACCTATACAGTGGGTACTCAATGGGTTTAGTAGGCCCTGAGGTCATGACATTGAGTCAGTCAATAAAGATCCTTGTAAACATGATGAATTTTTCCAGCTTCAGTGAGTTGCAGCTATGTGGGTCACATGAGCAGCATTCAATAGGAAAAAGTAATTTGATTCTGTAAAATTGAGATGAGGTCACACTCCACACAGAGATGAAATGGGTACTTCTAGTGATTCAGTTTAGAGGAACAATATGAACATACTTGTGCATGTAAAGTATATGAAATATATATACACTGAAGTGTATCCTTTTTTCCTATTTCAGCAGACTTTTACTATAAGACATAACTATAAAAACCTTGAAAATAAAACAGCAAATATTCTTTTAGTTTATGTTAGTATATAGTTAGGCCCACAAGTATTTGGACAATGAGGCATTTTCTTTGTAATTCTGTCACTGTACACCACCACAGTGGATTTGAAATCAAACAATATGTCATTGAAGTGCAGACTTTCAGCTGTAATTCCAGGTTGTCTAAGAAAAGTACTGGATTCCTGGTTAAGAATTAGATGTGCCAAGAACAAGAAACCCTGAGCACGCCAAATCTGATCGTCTGATTTTGGAAGTTAAGCAGGGTCAGGCCTGCTTGGTACTGGGATAGGAGAGCACCTGGGAATACCAGCTACCAGGCAGCTGTGGGTCAGGCGGTAGAGCGAGTCATCTACCAATTGGAACGTCAGGGGATTGATCCCTGACTCCTCCGGTCTGCATGGTGAGGTATTCTTAGGCAAGATACTTAAACCCAAATTGCCCCTGATGCATCCATAGTAATGTGTGTGTGATTGGGTGAATGGGACATGTGGTAGAAAGTGCTTTCAATGCTCACCTGAGTGGAAAGGTGCTATATAAGTACCGGTCCATTTACTTTTTAGGAATTACCACCCCCAAAAAAGTTGCTTATAAGTGTATTCAACTAAATTTAATAACTCCTAAACCCTGACAGTCCAATTGAGAGTTGGTCTCTTGTTGGTCTCTTCATGGCTATGGCCTTGCCTTCAAATCTTACTTCATAGTACAGATCTCTGATGTTGTCGTTCTAGGTCAGCATTGACCTGGCGCCCATTTTCAAAAGACAGACCATGACTGAGACTTATATCTAACTAAGAGCCAAATTAGTGAAAAGTCTATATTTATCAACATTTAACCCACATTCAGCTCTTGACGATCATAAGTGGGAGTACTGTGGCTAACTTTGTAGACTTAAATAAGTCAGTCTTTGATTTTGAGAAAGTAACTTGCATTAAATTACAGACAATATTTTATTCTGGTCTAATAAGATAGACCACCCAAACATGTCTTTGTGAAACCGGTCTCAAATTAAACCACTGTGTTCAAAAATGTTGTCTAATTAAAGTAGTTGAGTCATCTTTATGGCTTATGTTAATAATGTAAGACTAACATACCAGCTTGGTTTTTGTATCACATCCGAACATGTTTGGTAGTCTGGTTGTCTCTACAGTCAGTCTAACCTGGAGGCAGAGTTGGGCTACCGTGTTCACTGAAGCACATGGATGCATATAATGTTGCACTCACTGATCAAATGGAGTTTTGAAAAGCTGTCATCTAACTTAGTTACTGCCCCACTGCTTTGGAAACACACAAAACTTTTTAGCAGAAACAATTCATTGTTGATTTGGATGTTCAAATGGGGTATATTAACAATACATAACATACACAACACTTATCCATTAAATATGAAATGCATTATGTGTCAGCCTACTTTAAATGGCATGTTGAAATTTTAAAGAGATTTTAGTTTTTGACTCATTTGAAACATTTCAAACAACTAACAGTTTACTCTACTTGTCATTACGAAAAGATTGCCAGACACATCTGAAGTGCCTTAGTATCAACATAAGCTTTGTTTCTCGTGTTTCTACACTTCAGCCATCCATCCATTTTCTTCCATGTATCCAATTCAGGGTCACAGTTGAACTGTCATAGGGTGAGACGCATTGTGCACCCTAGACAGGTTGCCACTCTACTGCAAAGTTAACACAGAGAGACAGACAATCATTCATGCTCACATTCACACCTACAGCCAATTTAGAATCACCAACAAACCTAACATGCATGTCTTTGGCCTGTGGGAGGAAGAGTACTTGGAGAGAACCCAAGCAGGAACAGAGAGAGCATGCACACTCCACACAGAAAGACCCCAGCTGGTCGGTGGGTTCTTGCTATGAGACAACAGTGGTAATCACTGCACAACCATGCCACCCAGCTTGGTCATTCAGGAGGGACTCAGGCAGGCTCCTTTTGATATGGAAAATATTTTTTTTTCCCTTTCTACTCTAACTAGAATGCCTCCTTGAGGAAAATTAAAAAAAATATACTATACCTGATGGAAGTTTAAACAGTTTTGTTAATACTTTTGTCTCTGAAGATGGTTTACTAAGTATGCCACAAAACATTTTTACTTATGGCGTACATAAAAAAAACGTTTATTTATTTGTTTATTTTCATCTGCCAGAAAAATAATAACACTTGTTGGATGTAATGGGATATTGATTGGTAGGTTATACTAATAATTCACACATAGTGCATGATGCACATGGTGTAAGAATGTGTATAAAATCTTGTTCAGAATGTACAAAATATTGATTTACAGGATTATAAAATTACACAACAGAGTGTATATTACAGGCAATTTGTTTCTTTGCTCTGGTTTTGATGAAAAATGTTCAGATGTCATTGTGACGTTAGCCCTGAACAGCCTGTTACATGACCTGCAATTTGTTTAAGAAATATTTTGTGCCGGACTTCAAATCACCTCCAAATGAACATTCACCATATGCCACTTTGTGTATAAGGCCCACCTTGATTAAGCTAATGCTGCAGCCCTGCAATAAATCCTGCCTTTATTGAACCAATTTTAGAGTGGCGCTGATTCAACGAGCATTTTGAAGACTTTGGTTTGTAGTGCTCTTTTGGTGCTCAGTGGTGCTGTTTTGCAATATACTGGGAGGTGTTTATAATATTTAATTTAGCCTTAATTCTTTTAATGGCATGAACTGAATAATAAATATTAACTCATATAACACCTAGTCTTAGACCCGAATTAAGACACAGGTCCTGGTTTTGTACAAGCCTTTTCCATTACAAAACATTGCCCTAGAAACTCCTTAGCAGCAGTTTATCATCTTTAACTTCTCTCTATTTACTTTCATAATAGCTGAGTCTTTTTAAAAGCTCCAGTTATGCAAAATTACCCTGCATTCCATACAACAGTATTATGCCTACAGAACTCTGTTTATATTTTCTAGAATGGATGTGTTTATCCTTGAGGAAGTCTTAATGCAATTTAAGACCCTGCAGTGACTGAAAAAGACATGTAACCAACATATTTTGGTGCTAAACTGTCATGCTGTGCAAGTTTTTATTGCTCATCCAATTGCAGAGTTAAAGGAAGATCTGGCATCAATTAAAAAAAAACAGCAAAGATTTTATGTCAGCTAGAATGGAACTAAAAAGAAAATGTAAAATGACAGCACCCTGCAAACACACAGAACTTTCAGGATGATTATTAGAATCCACAGGAGAATGAGCAGTTACTCAAAGCCATAAGTAAACTCTGTTGCTCTCTGGAGCCTGAATTAATGTCTTTAGAGCATCAGTTACATTGCGTTAATATGTCTCCATTAGACACTGCTGCCAACTCCTAGTATCTCTGTCTGCTCTGCTGTCTGGGGACTGGAGAGGAGAGAAGAAAGGATGGGGAAAGTGTCAACAAGAGAGAGAGACAGAAGCAAAGAGGGTGAAAGTACAGAGAGGGTGTGAGACAGGAGAAGAACTGACGAGGTGGGAGGATGTCTAGACAGATAGATAGACTGAAAGTGTAAGCCACAGGACAGCCAGAGGCAGACGGCAGGGAACTAAGAGAAAATGGACAAGAAAGGACAAAGCGAGAGGTAGAAACCGAAAACTGAAAACGACTGAGGGACAAATAAAGACAAGGACGAGAGGCAGGAGTGATGGAGTCAGAGACAGATCATGGAACAGAGAGAATTAAAGACCAAAGCTGGAGTCAGAGTGAGGCACAATGGAGTGAGGGACTCATTTATTTAACGGGGTTGCCATGGGGAACAGTATCTGTGATGAATGTGTGGGTTGATTATGCAACCAATTGACTATAATTCACCCAACTGACACAACATCATGACCAGTGATCCACAGGGAAGGAAGACATTACTGAAAAGGAGCCTATAGGATGTGTATGGGATAAAGGTAGCATAAGTAGGCTTATTGGGAAGAACAGCACCAGGTTAGACATTAGAAGACTATAGGACTGTAAAGACGTCAGTGTTTGGTAGACACTATGAGATTAGGTTCTACAAGAGCAAATGGCTCTAGAGGAGATTTGCCTTGTCTGTAAATATAACCTTAATCATAAGCTGATGATGCAAGCTGCTCTTACCTTAAATGTGCATTAGGTTACACACATTTAGGAAAAAAAGAGTTTTTTCATAGGTCTCTGTGCAGTCCTCGGAAAAACTATGTACACCCTTACTACTTCCACAGGAATTAAGAGGGTAAGTAGCAGTACAAGTACTGCTAACCAAGTGCACTTGATTAAGTGATCATCAGCAAGTGTGACCACATCTATAAAAGCAGAGGTTTTGGTAGTTTGCTGATCTGGAGCATTCAAGTTTGTGTTAACACAAAACCACAATCTTCATACGAGCAATGTTCCTCAAAATCAGACAATACTCTGTTAGTATGTTAAATGTTAAAGTTCATGACAGCAGAAGTAGAAAATGATGAAAAACATCTGAACAAACCACAAGACATCTGGAACAATATTATTTGGATAGATGAAACCAAGTCAGAGATGTCTGCCCATAATGCACATTGCATTAAGAGAGCTGTGCATAGACGAATGCCCACAAACCTCAGTGAACTGAAGCAACATTATAAAGAAGAGTGGACCAAAATTCTTTCGCAAAGATATGAGAGACTTATAAAGTCATAAAAGAAACAATTAGGCTATTTTAAGTTATTGCTGCTAAAGGTGGTTCTATAAGCTATTGCTTAGTTTTTCACAGGACTGCGTACAGACCTGAGAAAAAAATTCTTTTTTTACTGGTCTGTACATTATTTAAAATGTGTGAAAAACTTTTTATTGCCAATGTCTGAATGGATTATAACGTAACCAAAAATTGAGACCTTGCCCAATAGCCTGTGGAGTGATTTCTATGTGAAGAAGTCACAAATGTGACACTCCTGAGGGCTTTGCCTCAATGTTTCTCCTGCACCCCAAAAGCAGCAGCAGTGAGCAACACTAGCTAACATTTGCTTAGAAATGGACACCACTAATCTGACTGTTGGAAGAGGAAAGCAAGGGATTCAATTCATGCAGGGATCATCTAACGTTAGCATGCCTGCTATCAAACGCACACCATCTCCTGTGGCAAAATATTGTCTTGTGTGGGTAAGATAATATTTTTCTGAAGTTACACAGAGTAAGTAATGTGGTAAGTGTAGAAATCAGAGCTTGCTGATGTTAGACCCTCAGCAGGGGTTTTCAAACCAATAGTTTACCTGCTCTGATCCAAATCATTGGTTGAGTTTTAAAACCTCTTTATTATTTTATTACATGTCATGATTATAACCATTTTCCAAACCAGTGTGCATTATGAGGACCTATACAAGAATGTTCACTCCACTTATGGGTCAACTGTTGTTATATGAAGTGAGGCACTAGAGAGAGGTTAATTTTGAGGACTTAAATCTCAATTTTAATTATCAGTTTGATGACTCCTCATTGACTCACAAGTGTGTCTAGTTTATGGCTGGTCACTGTCGTTTAGTGCTCTGTTTTATCTGTACAAACTGAGTAGTTTACTACATGTATCAAAGTCTGTAATTTACTAAATACCAGTATGAATAAATGTCTCTGAGTCATTTTGATATTTTAATTTCCGTTATACACAAATTTGATGTTATAGTCTAATAATAGTATTTACTCATTTGATATACCAGTTGTAACCACCACCACCACTTTGCCACCACCATCATCAAATATGTTGATCCACAAATAACTGTAATAAATATGAATAATTATAGTTTGGCTGATAGCTTTTTTTTCTTTCAAATTTTCAATAGATATGCCGATATTATTGTTGCAATTTCTTTTGTGCATTGGAAGTGTGTTTCTGTGTCTTCCAGATACTGTAGCACCTACTCTGTTTGGTGGACAGGTCCCTGTAAAACAAAGAGCTGGCATACTAATGGGACAGTAATTGATCATGGAGTGGTAAACAAATGGAAAATATACTCTTTGTGCAAGATTACGTACAGGGGTCTTTAAAGTGTAAATGTTAATGCACTGGTCAAGAACGAATTCACTGATCATCTTCTCTGCCTTCTCCAGGGTGTTCATGCAAATGCAAAAGGATAAGATAGCATTTTTTGCAGATGTTTAGCTGAGCTTCTGGCTTACGTGATATTAATGTAAATTTATTATTTATTTTTAGTGTCTAAATAAAGGTATTTTGTAATTTAAAAACACTAAGAAATGTTACTTGGTTTAATGGCAATTTGCAAATGGTAGTGGTGGGGCTAGACCATGCTCCCTGGTGGCAGATAAAAGGCCCTAACCTGTCTGTTTTCTATTCTAGGGCTATTGTTGGTGGTAGCTAGTAGTGCTCCAAAGTAACACCATGTTTTTCTGTCTCTGTAATATTTATGGTGTATAAATCCCGAATTGGTTGGTCTGCAACATACTTCTGCTTCTGAATTCATCATTTAAATCCAGCCGTTCATTAGTCATACACAGCAATAAAGTCCTGGAAAAGGTCTGATGTCAAGAATCACATGTCAAGAATCAAATTCTGGTTGTAGTCCAGCTATAGAATATGTAAGGTGTACATGGGTGCAGAAGTCATTCAGCTCAAAGTTGCATGATGCTGTGTAGATAGATCAAATTGAAGTCAAGTAGCATTACCATTACATAGCAGCTTGCTATGTAATGCAATGCAACTGCTTGAGTTGTTTTGGTCTGTACCTGGTTGTGTTCAGATCAACCTAAACTAATCACTAGTTGAAATGTGATGAAGGAACTTTTTGCTAAAAGCTGTGACAGCTGGGCTAGGCTCCAGCCTCCCGGCTACCTTCAGTTGGATAGGTGGTTAAGAAAATGAACGGATGGATGGATGGAAAAATAAAATGACATGAGTGAGGAACCGAGCAACAGCCCTGACAAAATGGGTTGTCTGGCCGTCCATCTGCCTCATTGTCGTGAATGTGAGTTTTTTGTAATTTTTCACTATTGTTCACTTGGAATCAAAGAAGAGCAAATTAGCTGTTGTGGTGAAAGGTGAAAGTCACTGACTTTACAGCCATCACATTCTTTTGAAAAACACTTTGAGGCAATTTCTTTAAATGTGCAGAAATGTTTGGATTCAAGGATGAACTGTTTAGATTTGATTCATGTAAATTTGACGTTTATATTACGGCTAGTGGTTGGAGAGCAGCCACAATGGTTTGATAGCTCATGTAACAGTAGATCAGTACATTATATAGTGTGGATGGTTAAATCCACAAGGATCAATAAACTTAATAGCCAATTTAGCAGCACAGGTAAGCTGTTTACATATCCTGCCTACAAAGAAAACAAGTTTCAAATCAATTTGGGAGTTATTTTAAGGAGAATAATTTTCCCCTACTATGTTGGCAAGCCTAATCTGTGATATAGAGATTAAAGAGTAAAAAGATTCTGTATCCTGCAGGATAACGAGATCATCCGTGATATGCACATTACTCTGAATGCTCCAAGCTTGGATTTGTCCCTGATATCACTCTAAAAAATAGGCATATTTGTACTGAACATAACCCATCTATTGACTCAGGGCCAAGCCGCATTCTCCACACACATTGTACTTTTTTAACACACAGCAGGAGATATCCACGGGTGGTCCTCTCGACAATAGAGGCATCTCTGGTTTTAACAGTGATATAAGCACTTCCTCAGAACCTCTGTGCTTGTATAAGTGTGTAAGGTCATTGCTGAGAGTAATAGCAGTCTAAAGCAATGTAAAATCACCTCCGATGATAAAAAGGCCCAATGCTATGGCAACCAGATATGACTCTTGAGCACCTGAATTCATGATAAGGACCATTACAGAAAAAATTAGTCATCTAAATGGAAATGGAGATTAGCAATTAATCAGTGCAATTTGTCATGTGTTTAAAGCATTTTACTCTAAAATGAATATATTCACCACATGAGAAAGGAGGAAATTATTTACCTGAATGCACAAGAAATTATCCACTGCTGTTGTTTACATAAAAAACACGGAGCACATATTAGCATGATTTTTGTATTAACAATCACGTGGAATGTTTGTTCGATTTATGTGTGTGTAATATTTGAGAATAAAACATTTCATATGTTAAACATGTTTTGATTTTGCTCCACATACAGAGAGAAAAATAATCCACAGAATATCGGTCTCTTCTATCAGCAGCACATGAAGCTTATGCAAAAAGGTAATTATACTGTGGCAGGTTGGGACTCCAGGCAAACAATGCATTGTAAGATGATGAATGCACATCTCCATCAGCAATGAATATCTTTTCATTTTGCCAGCTTTTCTTCACCTTTCTGAGCTTCTTTT
Organism: Heterochromis multidens; assembly: GCA_015108495.1. NCBI lineage: Eukaryota > Metazoa > Chordata > Actinopteri > Cichliformes > Cichlidae > Heterochromis > Heterochromis multidens. Next base: position 27,587 of record VUQS01074251.1, on the reverse strand, counting down.
GTCAGTAGCAACAGAGTGTTAGCCTGACACTGTACAGGATAAGAGAAATAACAAAACACAGTCTATAGATGTCAGCAAAGTTAAATTAAAAGCGGTAAATGCAAATTAGTGCAAATTTTAAAAAAAAGAAAGATTCCATCCCCCTTCTAACATGTCTTTCTGTTAGTAGACTTAAACCCAGGGCCCTTATGTTGTGAGGAAACAGAGCTAATAACAATGCTGTTTTTTTTAGTTATTCTACAAAATGGAAACTATAGTAACTTAATAAACTATTATTTATTCAGCATTGGCAGTTTCAAGTCAACATCTTGGTTTGAACCCACACCAGGACCTATTTTGTTGAAAAAAGTTAAAGTTACATTTTTATGTGTTAATTAACCTCTTGCATCTGTGGTTCAAGGAACAAAGTCTGCTACATTAAACTAACAATGAAAAGCTTTGGCAAGAAAACCTGTTTTGTTACCTGAGAAATTGCATCTTATAGCACTGGCGTTTGAAATATGGATACTTCATAAGAAAAGCTATGCCAGAAAAATTTGCAGCATTTCAAAGTTGGTTGGTATGGCAACTCACCATCAAGGAATTGTTAGGTCCACCAGTTTCATCCAGACTGAAATAGCTCAATAAGAGCTGGATGCCACTAAAGTGGGTAGAGAAGTTCATGGTCCCCAAAGGATGAATCCAAAATACTTTGTTAATGCTTGACTATTTATCTTGTAATATTTAACTTACCAAGTGAAATACTTCTCCATATACAAAATGAGTTGGTTGAGGTTTTGCTGCAGACATTCATGATCCCCAGAGGATGAATCTTAGAGACTTTGATGATGCTGTGACTATTCATCTTGTGAAATGTCAGTGAAGTATCTTAGTCCTCAAGGGAAACTATCCTAATTATTTTAGTAATCTTTCCATATAGGCTTCTAGGCTTTATCTCTAGTGCCGACAGCAGGATAAAATTTGCAGTTCAGCGAATTTTGATACAACCCCTCTCTGAGTTTTTGTTAACTTAACCACTGCTCTGCAGTTTTATCTAGCACCACCCTGATTATAAATCAACACCCCCTATGTCACTACTATAATGACCAGATTACTCATGAGAAATGTAAAGCAATAAAACAATAAAAGCAATTACACAATAATTGCGTACAACCTAAAGCAAGACGTTTCTCTCTCTAGCTCTCTTTTATTTTATTTTTTTGCTAATTCAAACAAAAGTGTACTGTCCCATGTTTTGAAATTAGTTAGGTGTCATTGCTCAACAATTCTTCATTTATTATTTATCTCATTTTCATGCCACACTGTAGCTGCAGAGGTCAGAATTCTAATTAAAATGCAGTGTACTGGGTAAACAAAGATTCTTCCAACAACCTTGATGGTACAATGCTGGCAGTGCGACAGACAAGGTAAGCAAGCAAAAGCAGATGTAGAGCTGGAGAAAATATCCTAAAGGGAGAGCACAGAGATTTCTATGTTCCACTTCATGTATACACTGATAACAACTGATGCAATATGTGTGGATTTCTACACATTCAGTGCAAAACACTAGTACTTCTTCCCCTTGTCTTACCAGATAGTACCCAAAGCAATGGAAAACATGAATACTTTTATGTAAATTACAATAGGTGTTTTTTTTTTTTTTTCTTAATCATGGAACTCAATCCCTTCTCTCTCATGTAGCTGTGAGATGTACACTATTTGAAGCTGCATTAACCACATTCAGTTGGCACCAGACAAAAAAAGGTATTGGAAAGATTCTTTTTTTTTTTCCATGCAATTATTTGATCCCAAACTGGAGCTGGGGTAAATAATGAATTAATAAATCAAACTTGTTGAATGTTGATGTTTGTTGATGCTTTGGTTTGGTTTTTTTTTCCTTTTTTTTTTTTTTTTACACAATGAAAAAAGTGCACAGTCAAGATTTTTGCTTTTCATGCTATTGCTCAAATAAAACTAGTCATATGGAGTCATATTACTTCAGTTAGGTGGAAATGATTTGGTTTATCAAAGACCAACATCAAACAGACCACCCTGCTGTGCAGGCAAAATAACAGTATAAGAATGTGGTGTTTGTAATACTGTAATTTATTCAACTGTGTTAAAAGCAATGTAGTACACTGCTCTGCCTCAGTCTACAGCCCTCCTTAGCTCTCTGAAACCCATTTGATTCAGCTGGTCTGCTCTGGATTTCACTCTTTATTTGCTCAGATTAGTACACCACACTCTGGACTCTCTGCTATGGTTCCCCCGCTGCTCTGCAGAGCCAGCAACCCGCCCAGTGACGCGTTCCATCACACTCCCCCGCTCTGACCCGGCTCAACATATTTATTTATTAATCACATCTAGCTAGTTCTGGATCATGTTATAGCAGCCTTCACATCAAAAAGTGTGCAAACAAAACATGTTGCTAGGCAACCTGGCATCCCACAGTTACATTACATTTACATGGGGTCAAAATTATGTCTAGGTATAAGTGGTTGTATTTGTTCTTTTCTTTTTATCCCACACACCCCAAAATTCACTATATGATGAATGAACCTATTTCATGAAGTAAACCCAAGTCACAAATAGATAATGAGATAATGGAGTTTTATTTTAATATAGTTACAGGATTTTAAAATGCCAAGGGGTCAAAATGACCCCCAAATTTGATTATTTCTGTATACATTATATGCAATAATGTACCAAAGATACACTGTAATTTAGAAGGGTTAAACTTTTCCTCTGTGTTGGAGCCTTGAATTATGATTAACACAGTGAAATAGTAATTGTAATATTAATGATACTGCATCAAACATATATCTTAATAAACCCTTAAAACTCTTCTCTTTCAGGCTTAAAGTATGTGCATGTTTATAAAACTGATAAAGAATGAATAGAAGAATAAAGAAGAATACATTTTTATTGTAAAGTAAGTCACCTTTCACAAGATGTGTCATTCTCAGGGCATTCTCACTAAAATACAATTGTTAATGAAGCTGTATTCTTTATCAGAGCTACAAGTGCACAGCAACTTTTTTAAGTCTCAAATAGCTGTTGGATAACAACAACCAAAATAGTCCATCTTCTTGAAATCCCCTCCATGTCCCTAAATCTCTGTTTACCTCAATCCCTCTGAAAAGAAAGTTGCAGGGTAAAAATAAATCAGCATTACTGAAATGTAGTTGAAATACATAAACACACATTGTATAACATTTTGTCCATGGTCTCCGGAAACCCTGTGGCATCAGTTTTTATTTCCTTTGGACTGAAAATAAAAGGTAACATGTATAGAAAATGATTCAAGCCAACCCTGTGGTAATGATTTGTAAAATACCACCACTGCAGTAGTGTCAGTGGGGGAAAAACAGTCGTTTTTCTCAATTTCTGAAAAGTTTCAATAGATAGAAGAGGATTTTGCAGGGCACTGGTTTTATACACTGAGCTCCTTTTTTGCTTCCCTATAGTCAGTCCATGCGTCGTCGGCTGTCTGTCTCTATCTGCCCACCAATCTATTTCCAAGCACATATCTCACTGTAGCAGTGCTTTGCTGAAAACTGGCATGAATGCTCAGTCAGAGGACCTTTGGCAAACATAACAGCAGACAGCAACAAAACCAAACTTCCCTCCAATCCCTTTTTTTCCATGTCTCGCTCCACAGAAAGTCTGAAATACAAATTAAAATGAACACAAATAAAAGAACAGGAATGGTGCCTTAGACAGCAACCCAGGCTCAGCAATTTATCTCACAAAACCTGTATTAAACATTATAATTAATCCTCCATAGTGAGGTCAGAGGACAAAGACTGTTTCTGAACAGTAGCTCTGGAATTACAAAGGAATGGTGTCAATCAAGGTTGCTTCATTAGCATAGGTGGCTTTTGTATGCTATGGAGCTGTCAGTCACATAACCTATAGTGCAGAGCTAGATAATGCACACTGTTAAATATGTTGTCTAGCAACCTTTAACTATGTTACTAATGTCAGGTTAATATAACTGATAAGATGGTCACAGTGTCAGATTACAAAACAGTAGTAAATTCTCTCCATGATTAGGGAATGGTCACCAACCCATCAACGCTTGCACTCTATTGGTTGTCTGTTCTTAAGCCTATCTTTCACTTTGCCATAATGTATGGTGAAGATTGTATTGAACTCCTATTGGCTGATGTTATGGACATATTCTGGAAGTTGTCACATCACTGGAGGGAAGTAGAGAATAAGATTTGACAGCATGTAGTGAAGAGCCCCAGAGGTGACATTGGTTTCCATCAACTATCACATGTTACACAAGATAGACTGAAAAGAATTAGGGTACTGGCACAGAAAATTAGCATTATGGTTGAAAATTCTAAATCAATTCTCATTTTTTAATTCCTGCTAATATTTTGTAGTCCAAAACTGGCATGTCCACGTCCTGCTGGTCAATTGGAGGAAGAAGATGCATTAATCTGTGACATCACTATAAAATAAGAGTGGACTTTATGTAGTTTCAACCAGTCCAACAGAGGGCGACTTCTTGTCTTGTAAAACTATCAAATCATAGATTTGTATGGCCATGTATGGCAATCGTTCAGTTAAACAAGAAGATCACCCCAAAAACAACTTCATATATTTTTCCTGTGGTTTCAGCCTTTTCTTGAATATGATGGAACTAAATGGCAGTAGTGCTCCTCAAAAATATCCACCAACTTTGCCGTCAACCATGTCTTTCTAATTTCAACACCCTCCAATTCAAAGAAGCATGCAGATTACATCTAAGACTAAGACTACATCTCAGCTGAAAGTTCAGGATTAGGGGAAGATTTCAGTTTCCAGTCAGAAATGAATCAAGCATAACATTCAGCCACTAAAACTATTTTTTTCTGTCCAGGAATGCAAGTAAATAACTGTAATTTGGCATCTTAATCAAAAAATAATAAGGTGCTTTACCATTTTTTCAGCTTTTTTTTGTAAAACAGTAAATTTTTAAATTCATGTATAACAACAATATTTATTTTAGCATTAAAAATATCATTTTGCTTAAAGAGCTTGCACATACTGGTCGATTAACTATTACAGAAACATTAAAAAATTATTTTAGTTGGGAAGGTCTCTTGGAGTCACTTCTAAACAACTCCAGATTCTAAGATCACAAGTTCAAACAATTGTACCTAAGTACAAGTTGTTTGGATGTGTCATCACTTTGCCAAGGTCTAGAAGAAGACCCAAACTGTCACGCTCATCATGCTCTGGGGCTGTTTTGCTGTCAGTGGTACTGATAGATTGCACAAAGTGGATGGAATAATGAAGGGTTAGGGTTAGGGGCTAATGAAGGGGGACTACCTCCAAATTCTTAAACTTCCCCTCAAAACAACAGCTAGATGATTGAAACTTGGACAAAATTGGGTGTCCCAACAGGACAGTGGTTCCAAACACACATCAAAACTGGTTTTGGAATGATAAAGCAGGCTAACATTAAACTTCTGGATTGGCCTTCCCAAAGCCCCAACCTCAACCCTATTGAAAATTTGTGGACCATGCTTAAAAGCCAGGTCTGTGCCAGGAAACCAACCAATTTAAATGAACTCTACCAATTCTGCCAAGAAAAGTGGTCAAATATCCAGCCAGAATTATGCCGGAAGCTTGTTGTTGGCTACCAAAACTTGCTAAGGACATTTAACCAAATATTAGTGGTGTTGTATGTATATATTTGAGCCTGTACATACACCCTGTGTGGATTAGAGAAAATCCAAAATAAATTTTAACTTGTGCACCCAAACAACAAACATTCCACCCTGGAAAAAAAAAGAGTTCAAACAAATCATTTAAAGACCCAAATTACCAAGACATTCATGCCCATGATGAGTGTATGGAACGTCATACACAGGGTCAAAAAGTATACATACAGGTAATCAACATTCGGCATCATCTGCTGCTGTGTATATCTTTACAATGCAAGCGAGCATTATTTTGTGCAAAAATGTCTTTCAGGATTCAATTACTTCTTTCTGATCTAATATTCAGAACTATGTTTGTCTTCTGATCTGACAGATAAAGTACACCTAAATCATTGGAGTTTTAGATCTTTAAAAATGTAATAATTTTCTAAGGTTAAATGTTACAATGGATTTCATTGTAATAATGAGACAAACAGATTCTGGTTGGACAAAATACCAAAATCTCAACTCTAATTTCAAAAGACTAAAATGAATTAATAAAGTCAATGTTATAAAAAAGAATTATTCAGAGTACTCTCATTCCAGTTCAGTCCAGATATAAGATTCATAAAAGCCCAGTAGTTTAAAAAGAAATCATTAATCATTAGTTATTTGCTATTTTCAAAGATATTGTTGGTTGTACAGCTAGTGGTAGTAAAAATATTTAAACATGAAAATATTCCTCACTATCAGCAAAGCAGTTTTGTAGTCCTACAAATAAATCTTTAAAGTTTTATGTTCAAATTCATCAGATGTTTCTAATGATTCAAAATAAGTCAATTTAACTTTTGCGTAAGTGAGAATTTTTGGCCTCATTTGGTGCTAAGCTGGTGCTCGATCCTTGGTGTAGTGTTAAATTGGATTTCATTTGAATACATGGTGATAGAACTGACTATTAAGTAATAACAGAATTATACTATTTCATCAGCTTTACTCTTTCGACTTGAGAATTTTCTTCCTCTTTCTCTTTTCTCTTTTATAATACAAGCTGAAATTGACGATCACTCTATAAATCCACACAACACTTTTTATTCCTTCCCTGAAAACATCACCACTAATTAATTTTTTAGTCTTTGATTTAATAAGGTTACAATCATTTTTGACATAATGAGTTTTATGTGAATAAAGACTAATGACAGGTGACATAGATGTAGGCAAAAATTTGAAACAGCTGTGTGTTTAGCTAGCGCACCAAGAGCAAAGCTGAGCAGCTAGAATTCTGTTCAAAACAAGAAAGGCTGTGTGTCTGTTTTAGAATTACACAATGGCATGTTTTAACTTGCTGTATAAATAGCCCTCTGATGAATGTGTGCACCACACACAGACACACAACTTACTGTACTTTGTGGTTGGCCTTTCTGAAACACAGAGTCCCAGATCTCAATTTTCTGGGACACCAGCCTATTGGTCAGCTTAGCCATTTAACCTCTTGAACCTGAGGCTATTTTTGCCTTTTATCTTTCTCTCCCTTTATTTCTAACCTTAGGAGCTACTTACTTACTTATTAAATGTTTCAAACAAACATCCCATCTAGGATGGCCAGATCTTGACAAACTAAATGTGGAGCAAAGTGTATTTGTGAGTATTGTGTGTGTCAGGGGCTGGCTGTGTGGCAGGAAGAGTGAGGACCCAAAATGCAGACTCCGGAGACAAACGTGACTTAAATAGCTTTATTGCTATGGTTGAGTAACTCAAAATATAAACTAACTCTGACAGGGGAGAGCATACATAGGAAAACTTGTCATAGAAAACTAGGAACAGGTCAGGGAACAGAAAACGCACAGCTAGTGAAGAACGACGCTTGACATCTGACGACACGGCAAGGAACTGAGGAAAACTGAGGGTTTAAATACACATGAGGAAATCAGGAAGATGGAGAACACCAGGGAACACAGGTGAACTAAATCAGAGCGTAACGAGACAGAGGAAGCAAAACTGAACATAATGCACAAGTAACGAGGGACTGTCAAAGTAAAACAGGAAACACAACACTCACACTGAGACTCAGACTAGGACACGTGAACTTGACACTAGGGATGAGTAACAGAGACATGACTGACCAGATGCACAGAGAGATACACAGAGAGCGAGAACAAGAACGAGAGCGAGAAAGAGCGAGAGAGCAAACAAACAGACACGGAGACAAGACAGACCGGGGAGACGAGATGTGGACCACACGGAGACACTGAAGACAGGACATGGGGACGAGGACATGACTTGGACAGGCAGGGATCACAAAAGAAACTCAATACAAACCCCATGGAAAACTAGAATATAAACAAACAACGAACAATATAATAAAGGAGACCTACAATAATGTTGAATTTCAAGAACTAAACTAGGCAGCTTGAAACTAAGGACTGAAAACTCTAAATAATAATCATTAATACAAAACTGAAAGACCACGATAATTAATACATCTTCGAAATCCAAAACTCAAAACACTGGGTCACAGACCCAGGACCATGACAGTGTGAAATGTGGGATATGCTATTAACTTAGAAAGAAGATTTGGTCTAACAACAAACAGTCAATTTTAAAAAGAAACAAAACATCATCTTTGGGTTTTGGCAGCAATATATCAGCACAGTTGTTAATAGTTTCCCAGTCTTTATTTGTAGCTGTTGTTCCTTTTCTTTGTGGTCATTTACATAATCTAACCCCAAATTCTGAATAGCTTATGACTTGTGGTGAGTAGCCGTTTTCCCCGTTAGGTGTAGTGTAGACATCATATGACAGTGACAGGTTAACCTGCACTTTCTTGCTTTCATTACAACCTTTGGATACAAGCCAGACTTGAAAAACTGTCTGTCCTGCAGTGTTAACCTTTGAAATCCACAGCCAATCAAAATGGAGTTCTCACTATGTGGGATGAAGGAACACAGGCTAAAAATGCTGTGCAGTCTTGCATAAAGTGGGACACCTGGTCGCTCTAGTCCCATATATTGTTCTATATTGGTCAATGAGTTACAGTTAGCTGGTTTTAGATGGTTTCAATACGTTAACCTCTAGATTAACCTCTGCATTGACCACTATTATAAAACCTAAAGCCTACAACATCTGTGAAGACAAAATAAGAACAGCCTAAGCTACATGAAGCAAAAACCCACTCAGACATGGGAAGAACATGCAGACTCCACACAGAAAAGCCCAAGGAACCTCGCTATGAGTCGAGAGTGTTAACCATTAAACAACCATGGCTCTGTTTGGGTCCAAGTGAGGGTGAACCCAACATGGCTGTCAGATCCTTTTGTGATAAAAAAATTATTTGCAACCTTTAGAAACTGTGACATTCAGGGAATATTACTTATGGAAAAAATGTACAATTAACCAGTGTGACCTGGTAGATAATGAAACTGCACAGGAACTGAGTTGGGGCAGAGTGGCCATATTCTTTTGTGATTAATCTGTTTTACAATGATGTAATTTTGGAAATTCATGAATTTATTCACCCCTCTTGGCACAATTACTATAGTATACCCAAGATTTTGCAGATACTTTAGGTGGCAGACATTACTAGTTATGACTAAGCCCACAATCACTTAGAATATGTATATAATAAAAGGTTGAAGTGGTAGAAATAGTGGGAAAATTAATAAAATAAAATCTATAACTTTCAATTTGTAAAAATACAAACCAAGGCGTTATAAATTATAGTAATAAGTTTGGGGGAAATTTAAGGACATAAAGATTTCCATTTTTATAGCAAAGCACACACACTCAAAATAGTAGGTATGATAAAATGTGTTTGGAATTATTTTAGGGATTTGAATATTCTCTGGATATTGAAAACAAACTACCCTGTAATTAAATTTATACTTTTAATATTTGAAGTATTTACTAGTGGAACCAAAAAGCAAACAGTCGAGGAAGTGTTTCCAGAGGACTGCATTAGGATTAAATAAATAGAGTGCTTAACAAATGTATTAGAACACCTGCCATAAAAACAAGAAAACACAAATATTTTACAAATCTGTCAAAAACCTGTTAAAACTAAAAATTATATTGTTATTTATTAGGCAGATAACAAAATTAATTCATGTTTTTATACCCAAATTTGAGCCGGCACACTGGACTTCTCTGAGAAGTCAAATTCCTCTGTCCATTTTATCCACAGACTAAAGATCAGATTTATGCATAAAATACAGTAAAAAAAAGAAATAGTTGCAATTTTATGGAATTTGACAATCGTCACCCCCAGTATTGAAGTTTTAATGTCTCCATGGCATTTATCAAAATTTCTACTAGTACTTAAGATACTGCATGATGTAACACGCTGAAAAGTCACGACAAGGGAGGAAAGCTCCAAGAATAGAAAAATCCTCCATATGGTGTTCATCTACAGCCTATTTGCATCGTGAGGTTTAAACACACACACAAACAGCTTCTAGGATCCCAGGAAGTAGAGTGACGATTTTGTGAAGGCTAATGGGGAATAGGTTTAGCAAATATATATACATTGCACAGAAATAACACCAGCACACAGTGGAAGACTTTCACTGTGACTTCTCACTGTTTGTTGGCCTTTAGGCAGGGCAAACACGAGCAAACATGTTAACTGACCACCCACGGGTGTTCTGTGTGTGTGCATGTGTGCATTGCTGTGTTTTCGTGTGTGTGTGTACTTGAGTTTGTGCGTCTGTGACTTGGTGGGTGGATGGCTAGAGTTGACATTACATGACTCTGCAGTGGAGATTTAATGAGGGAAAAGGGAAAAAAAGAAACTGCTGATGTTTTATGGTGCGTCACCAATCTAAATGTCTCCCAGTGGTGCTCTATAGAGTGTAGTTGTTGTTTACAGTATAACCAAAGTGATTTTAATGGCATAATTTGTTTTTATTTATACTTAACATATAACCTCCTCTTAGACTTTTGTGACAGGAAGATTTATATATAATATTAGTAAATAATATTAATTCCATTTCCCCTAAAAAAAAAAAAAATACACACACTGCATCTTACTGAAGGAATCCAGAGCACCATGTGTGTTTATGCTTAACTGTTCCATTAAATTACTGTTTGTTGGTTATCAAGATTTACCAGATTTGGGGTTTTCAGTCCCCACCTGTCCATATTTTCTCTTTAAATATTTTGTGGTGGCACTGATTCAAACAACAGCATATTTCCCCAAAGTGCGGTTTCCCTTAAGTGGGTAATTATAAAAAGACACCCAAAGTTGTTCAGAATTTTATTGCACTGAGAGAATTAGTTTAGATGAATATTTAACTAAAACCTAAATGAATTACTTATTATTGTTATTAGCATTATTTAAATTTGAAGCACTTGGTTCTGCTATTAATCTTATAGGGAAAGCCTTTTTGTGGCATATCTTTAAAGGGGGACTTCAGACATTTTCACCTGGCTTTCCACAATTATTAAATGAGATGTACATCTCAATCATGTCTTATTTCACTTCATGTTAAGATTCTGTCGTTCATTTGTCTGCAGAATTCTTGGCTGTATACATTTAGGTTTGGGTAGTAATAGGCAGTTGACCTATTACTCTCTTATTCTGCATTTATTGGCTAACCTGGTAACATACACCAGGACAGCGTTGACCTCTCTAGGATTAAGGTTAAGTTAAAGTCCACCACTTTTCATAAAACTTCTAACTAATTAAGTGAATAACTAATTTGACAACTTAATCCAAAAATAATAACGTGCTTTACTATTTTTTTCTGCTTTACTATTTTTTCCTGCTTTTTTGTAAAACAGTAAATTTGAAAATCCATAGATAACAGAATTAATATTTTACCATTAAAAATATCATTTTGGTTAAAGAGCTTGCACATACTGGTGAATTAACCATTACAGAAACATATATAGTACTTAATAAACACACTTTGTATTTCATACATGGTTCATAACTCTAACTGCAGAACTGACAAATTGACAACTTGAACAAAGAGATGCTGTTGACGAAGGCGTATCACTACTTTGCATTAAGGCAAGCATATAATGGGAGACAAAACTACAACCCCAATTCCAAAAAAGTTGTGATGCTGTATAAAATTTGAATAAAAAGTGAATGCAATGATTTGCAAATCTCATAAACCCGTATTTTATTCACAATAGAACATAGAAAAAACATCAAATATTTTCAAATATATCAAATATTTAAACTGAAAAAAATGCACCATTTTAAGAAAAACACAAGGTTCATTTGAATTTGATGGCAGAAACACATCTGAAAAAACTCAGGACAGGACTATGTTTACCACTGTGTAGCGTTCTCTCTTCTTCCTCTCTTGTCTGGGAATTGAAAATACCAGTTGCAGGACTTTTGGGAGAGGAATGTTGTCTCATTCTTGTCTGATATAGGACTCTAGCTGTTTGTTGTATTTCTCATTTCATGATGTGCCAAATTTTTTCAATTTGTGAAAGGTCTGGACTACTGCAGCCTGGCCAGTACAGCACATGGACTTTTCTACTAAAGCCATGCTGCTGTAATAGATGCAGTAAGCAGTAAAGTATTGTCTTGCTGAACAGAACAGTTTTGCACTTCGCCTCAGTCCATTTTAACCTGCATTTGTGGATGGCATGGCATACAGTACATTTAAACTACTTCTTCTTGAACTTCTTGTGACTTTGTAAATCAGTAGGAGCATTTACAATATTTAAACTGTTATCTGTGCTATCACTCAGCACTGTTCATTCAGTAAGGCTGAATAGTATTTTCTTATAATTCAACATTCCCTTAGAGTTCAGTAAATTCTCTGAAGAATTTTTTGAGGAGACAGTTGTTGTGATTTAACGCTATATAAATAAAACTGTATTGAATTGAACAAGTCATCTACTGTACAGAAAGACTTGTCTCTGCCAACATAAATGACAGCTGACCTTTTAAGTCATAAAACACTATAACAAAAAGTACAGTCCTTTGAACTCCGACAAGATTTTCTCAGAAAGTGAATGCTTATGAATTATAGCACATTGCCAAGGTCAGGTCATACACTACACCCTCCACTGGATCACAACAATACCTTCAGCTCTGAAATAAGAACAAATGATGATCAGGAAAAATATACTCAAAATGTAAAGTATTGAGCAAAGTTGGTGGCAGCATTTACCACTTTATATTCAAAGTATTCTGTATACACTTCATGGACTCCAATTGCTGCAGTTTTTTTCTTTTCTTACTGATTAAGTTAACTAAATGGTAATTCCCAATCAACAGGTGACTAGTGACCCTCTCATAGGGCGAGAGCCATGGTCCTCTCATCCTTTGAGAGGGTTACTAAGAATAAGACTAACTTTATTAATCCCAAAGGGAAATTCGTATGTCTGACATAGCTCATCTGCTATTTGTACTCATCACCAGGTCACCAGTCCATCATAAAGCTAAAAGAGAGAGAGGCAATTTCACACTCTCTCACACGGCAAATTTAGAATCACTATTAAAACTAACATGCACGTCTTTGGACTGTGAGAAGAAACCAGAAATTATTACATCAAATTCATTAATCCTACCCACATTTAATTTTGAGACATCTTGGGAAATAAAAGGCTTTGAAACATGACAAATGTGTCAAAGTAATGTAATGTGTCTGAGTGTTTTGTAAAATCAGTGCTTTCCAAATATCTTGCTTAGTAATAACTATTCTGCTAACTGTTTTTAGCAATTACATTTTACAGTGTTTACCTCTGCACATTGAGTGCAGTAACAACTATTGGAAATCTGCTCTTGGGATACTATAATGTATATATTTTCTTTCTTACTGGGCAAAAGAACTACAGAATGGAAAGCATGCCACCATGTTCAGTCAATTTCACTCATATATTTGAATCCTATTATGTAGGAGCTGTAGAGCTGTTGAACAAGCATTGCTCAAAATAGGATTCAGTATATTTCCTCCAAAACTGTGTCTGCAATGGAATTATTCTACCTTACAATGACTATATGCTTCACCCCTCAAAGGAGATTTAGCAGCCTTTCAGAAATGCTTCTACCATGACTACTGTACATTTGTTTAAATCCCCAATGACTGCAGAAGAGATTGGAGAAGAGAATGGGCCCTCTATTCTTTGATGACTGCAGTCCCTTAGGAGTCTTTGGAAGCTAGTGTAGAGGAGATTGTGCGGCCTTACATAGGCTCCAGGTAAATTAGCTTGCAAGGACTTATACTTGTGATGTCAGTGCGGCCTCAACTCTAACCTAAACATCCAGGATTTCATTCTACGTACATCAAAGCTGATCTTTGTCATTTTCCAGCATTTGCACTCCTTAGCAAAATTTATAATGTTTTATATATTGCATGCAGCAAAATAGTGAATCTATAACCCAGGTGAAAAAAGAACATTTACAATCAGGATGGAAGTTATAATGCTTTACTTATGTATTTGAAGATATAAAATACGATTATTGCTCTATAATATTCTAAAAAAGCAAAAAACTTGAAAAGTACATTATGCTGCTTTTTGCATATTAAATACATTTATTTTTAGAGATGCATTGGTGTAGCATAAAATACACCTGTCAACCTTAGTTAATAAATGGTGGTTAGGATGACTATCTATTTTTGACATTAATTTAACTATTTTATGTTTTGAACTCTTTCTTAGGAAACAGTGATTTCTTGAAGTCTTTACTGGTTGCCCAGTAAATGATCAATGGAAGACACCGCTGTAATGACTGATAGTATCAACACTGTTAATCACTAAACTGTGATCAAGTAAACTATGTGATAACAAGGAAAAACATTCATGATTATAGAACATATCATACATAATGAGTAAAGGTTAACTTCTTTTAAATCTTAAGAAATAAAATACAACTGCTAGTTACTTCATCTTCAACAGTGTTGAAGTTTTATGTTTAATCTTTACTTGGTCTTGCTGTTAAAAAACTTAAACTAATGTATGCAAAAGATTTGTGTCTAAGTGTAGTGTCTTTTAAATTAAAATGATTTTTAAAAATCTTTTTTAATAAATATACAGAACATGTAAAATTTGCATACACTGAATGCAAATGTGCTTGGATATACACAACAATAATTAATTTTTATGTGGCAATTTTAAGAAATGCACAACTGCTTTCTTTCAAAAAATGAAAAAAAGTTTTCTACTAATAATTATTTCTTTTCGGTTGAAATTTGAGCAACAAAACTGTATTCTGTAAACTGTATTCTGTCACATATAAACCTACCTTTACAGCCTAGGGGGAAATCAAAGAGAAGAAACTCTATTCCAACACTGCAATTATGTTTCTCTGCTTGTAACGGATGGAGGGAATAAAAAACAATGAGAGGACAAGAGATTAAAAAATAACAAAAGAAATGGTGAGAACTGGAAGGAATGGGAATTGGGTGGGGGAAGGAGGTACAGATGGAATGAGAGTAGAGGAGTTGGTCTGATGACCTATTAGGAAACATATAAAGTGGATGGGAAAGAAGATGGAAACGGCAGGGGGGTAAGGTAGTGACGATAGCGGGACATGAGAAAGGATGAAACATGGGGAGCTTAGCGCACCACCTTCAGTTGATATGGGTATTACCTGGCAATATACTCAGGAGAGCAGGTTCAGTTTCCATTATCTTCTCCAATTATATTGCTCCCACAGATTTTCAGTTGAACCTAACAACAGGTTGATCCAGGTCATAATTTTGCGTATTGAGTTTGCTTCTCCCTGCCTGGGGGTGGTACTGTTCATTTTCTTCTGTTTTCAATTATGTAAGTTCTAGGTGGCAGATGACCATTGGTTAGAGACTGGAGGCACCAACTTTAAACTGGGGCCTGACAAGATTGACTTGGTTCCACCTACTTACTGTGCTCTGTGTGTGTACCAGAATGTCTAGTGTTGTGTGAACAAGAGTTTTGTGTGTAGAAGAGCTAGATTAGTAATTTTGTACATATTGTTAATATTGTAAATATTTTATTTAAAAAGCAGTCCTGGTAGTTATAGAGGTGGAAAGCCTTTTAAAAGGCCTGTTTTTTCTTTTCGGTTTCTATGGTGGTAGGTAAGCCAGTTGTGTTTTTTTTTTTTTTCTCCTAGAATGTTTTGTTTGTTATTTTGGCTATGCCAACCCTGGGCCCTATACTTCAAAGTGAGTTCAACATACCCAGGGTATCTTTCCGTTACCTGGATTCAATTACCCTAACACTGGCAATCTGGATAAGCGGTCACATGAAGCTGGTTATCAACTTGCTAAGTTAACACAGGGTTTCCCTTGCATGTTCACATGAAAGCAGTGGTGTTGACAACATCTGACCAATCTAAAATGGGTGTTTCATGGATCATATGATTCTTCTTCCACTTAGAAACCCTCTAAGTGCCACCTACTCCAGAGATGTTATCAGATGATGATGAAATGGTGATAAAAAATCTCTACAGAACATAAAAAATATAACAGCAAAATGCAACACTGTTGCAAAAAGGACACGTGTCTAATGCTGCAGAAAATGGGTAATCTGCTGATTTAGCACACAGAGTGGTAAAATAAACATTTTAATTCCAGTTAATTATTTTATTGCTGAGTGCGCTCTCAGTGCTGCTGTTTATTTCTAAGGTGGTGGGTGTATACTAGAGCTCTGAAACTTTAAACTGGATTTATTTAAACATTAAAGTCCCATAGCCTAATAAGGGAGATGTGGAGATCGCTTTAGTTTGTCACAGATGAAAGTGAAATTAATTTTATTGATTGAACAGGTATTCTTGGTGTGTGTTCTGTGTTGTAGTAACTGCAGTTCCACCATTGTTAAAGAGACTTAGCAGCAGATTAGAATTAAGTATAAAAACATTTATGCATTTTCTAAATCACCAAATTAACACACAGACATTCCCGTGACAGTGTGATACGCTGCACTTCATTCAGTGGTTTTAGTAAGGTATGGCTTTACAACTTGTACATCTGCTTCTGATAGTTTTAGTTTTTGTTCTTTCAGCTGCAGTCTCGGTGGTGTTTAAGGGATACTGCTCAACAGGGCAACACAAAGACTTTAGACGCAACTGAAAAACTTTACACCCTCCTACTTTCCCCGCAGAGGTTCGAGGGATCTTCCAGGAATGGTGACGCTATTTTGTTGGAGAACTGATTGGTCGGTAGGTGGTGATTTCATACCTCTCTAATCTAATAGATCTCTAATCCGGAACCTACCCTCCTCCGGAGCAGGTTAGGTTCACAGCAAAAGTTACCATGGCGATTTACCCCGATAAGAAGTGAACCACCTTCGTAGTACAGAAAATCCAGGGTTAACCCTGAAGTTACCTGGATAAGACAAAATCCTGCTTCATAGTGCAGGCCCAATGTTGTTCTACCTTAAAAACTAACTAAACAAATCTGGACTGCAAAATCTCACGGTAGCATTGGTCCTTCCTTGTGGTTTGTTTTCCCCTAAGCTAGGGCGTAACAGTATATATACAATATACTGTGTTTTCCTGTAGATGATGCTTTAAAACTATGACATCTTAAAAATGAATTTAGAAAATATTGTTGGCAATGATGCCTCTTTTTATAGCTGTCAGAAGCAAAAAGAACTATTCTGATGTTTATGTTTGTAATGTTTACTCTGATTTCAACCATTTCTTTATTTATCATACTTTTCAGAGTGAATGTTCAGATTCTCTTGGCCCCAGATATATTTGACCTTATGAAGCTATGGCAATGAGTGGGCCATCTTATTGTCAACAAACAAATTGATTATACTTCCTATATAACAAGTATTTTTACTGAAATGTCACATGTATATAAAATTGGAATTGCATACAGTTGTCCTTTTGAATGATAAAGCAATGGCTTTCTTTTCACACATACACTACACAAGTTCTACACATTACACAAGTCATTATTTTGTCTTAAACAACTTTGCCTTAATCTCCACAAGGTCTGGCAAACATGTTGATTGAACTTTATCTCGATAAAGATTAAGTGTTCTTACTGAAGTTTACATATTCATACAATTGCTATGTCTTTTCATAATAAAGCAGTGGGTTTAATTTTGTTAGTTAAACTTACATGTGTTTTTTTATGTCTTTTTTTTTAAATCTTGTGTTAACGTACAAATTTATGTATATAACACTACATTAAATTCTTACACCTCACTATGCTGGGCTATTTTTGGTGTTACTAGAATTTCTGTCTTTTGCATAGTGTCCCAAAATATATTTGGTCCATGTCAAAATTTGATTAGTTAGTTCCACTAACATATGGAAAGTCTTGAACAGCAGTATAACTATGCATAGTGTCAGGTAGGGGAGAAACATAATAATATACAATATAATAATATACATGAAAACCTGAGAGCATGA
Organism: Heterochromis multidens; assembly: GCA_015108495.1. Classification (NCBI taxonomy): domain Eukaryota; kingdom Metazoa; phylum Chordata; class Actinopteri; order Cichliformes; family Cichlidae; genus Heterochromis; species Heterochromis multidens. The sequence goes on along the minus strand of VUQS01074251.1, from coordinate 9,665 downwards.
GGAAAGCTCCTGAAGCATGTTGTGTGCGCATGTGTGTGTGTGTTTTTATCAAAGTTAAGTTTTCTTCTTTTTTGTCTAGCCAATCAGAGTAGCACAGAAAGTATCAGTACTTGCTCAAGCCCAATCTCAAAGAGCTTTGAAGCACAGAGCTGTAAAAAGGGTAAAAATTGTCCTGAGTATAAGAACAGGTTTATTTTATGCCCTGGTAGTTTTTATTTTTACTTTCACCAAGAAAATGTGACTTTCAGGCATGTAATTTTCCACACTGAAGTGAATTTATGGAAGTACAGTCACATATAGCACAACACAATGTGTTTTCATTGTTACTAGGCTACTTGCTGCTACATTTTGGCAACTATTTCAGCAATTACATACTCACATAGTTTTCAAGACATTTTAGTAAGTTGATAACAATTTATTAAAACAATGGATCAACAGCTGTCAACTGAGTATTCAATCTGAAAATAACAACCGTGTAACCAATGATTAGACTGTAGTTGGTAAACTGTGACTGTGTGCAAATCATCTAATTAGCCTATTTGAATTAGTGTAGTTTAATTAAATTTAAACAACTTGTAAATGGATAAATATAAATACATGAAAGCATAATTGAATAATTGGTATTGCCCACTATGAAAAGAGGAACATGTCCTATCTCTATACCACTTACCCATTTCTAGTCATGTTGATGAACAATAGCCTATGTTAGGCTCACAGAGTTTGCACTGAACTGGTTCTTCAAAAGTTTTAAAGCTGATGTGTCTTGTTGCCTTGGTAACTTTTACAATGTGGAGTGATGAGGAGAAGGCAGAGAGACACCATCATAGAGCTGCATGAGCCAGAACTTTATCACCTCTGGAACATCTTTTAGGCTAGTGAAGGCAATTTTCAACATCTGAATTGATGTTATATTAAAACCTAGGCATGTCCAGACAAGCTTATCACTTCTGTCTACATATGTTTTACAGTGTACTGATGGTACTACTCCTCACATACATGGGTCTTCAACTCTGCCACCTCTTGTCTTTTTTTCAGTGCCACCGTTTCCAAACCGTACATCGTAGCAGGTTTCGCTACCATCTTGCAAACCTTCCCTTACTGCTCTTACTGCTATCCTTTTGTCACAAATCATCCCGACACTCGTCTCCACCCACTCCACCCTGCCTGCACTCACTTTTTCACCTCCCTTGTGCACTGTCTGTTGCTCTGAATGGTTGACCCCAGTTATTTAAGCTAGTCCACCTTCACTACTTCCACTCCTTGCATCTTCACCTTTTCCCTCTCAGTCACACATGTATTCTGTCTGGCTTCTGCTGACTTTCATTCCTTTTTTCTCCAGTGCTCTCTTCCACCTGTTCCCTGCTGTTGCTACATATCACAGTGTTATCTGCAAACATAGCAACAACAAGTACACAGAGACTTCATCTCTTAACCTGTCCATTACTATTGCACACAAGAAGGGGCTCAGAGCTGATCCCTGGTGTAATGCCACTCCCACCTTGAACCTATCTGTCACTCCTACCTCCTACCTCACCACTGTCTCGCTGTCCCCATACATGTCCTGCACCACCTTCACATACTTCTCTGCAATGCCACAGATCCTCTCTTGGCAACCTATCATATGTTTTCTCTAGATCCACAAAGACAGTGGATCTGTGAACTCCTGATCTTCTCTATATTTCTCCATCAACACTCTTGAAGCAAACATCACATCTGTACTGCTCTTTCTCGGCATGAAGCCATACTGCTTCTCACTGATTGTTGCTTCTCTTCTTAACCTAGCTTCAACAACTAGGTTGAAAATCTAATACCCTCTTTCCTAGGCATCTCAATACAACCCCAGGTATGTCATCTGGACCAACCGCCTTTCCACTCTTCATCCACTTTATAGCAAAGACAGCAAAAAACTAAACAGTCATAAAAGCTGGTTGAACTGCAGCTAGCACAGTAATTTCAGGACCTTGGATATTTCATACAAATGTTTTCAGTAATGCAGGTAAATGTTTTTGAGATTAAAAGTGCATTAAAGTGATGTTGTGTGTGCCTCCATGGATTCTTCATAATTTTAGCAAGAAAATTGAGGGAGCTTCTCCAGCACAGGTTGATTTGGTTGATTGTGTAGGAGGTGGCAACTGGCTGAAATACAGTGTTTCATTTAGATACTTGTGTGTGTGTGTGTGTGTGTGTGTGTGAGTGTGTGTGTGTCTGGCTAAAAATCACACCTATGATTACTGTCAACTAAATGATACCATACTCAAGAAAATTGGTGCCCTCAATTCCTTGCCATTTTCTTACTTTTACTGAGTCTCATTAACATTCAGAGACCATTTCCAGGACGCCTGGTTTCCCGTGCACCATTTTTTGTGCCAGGCATACTTTTGCTTAAATAGGATAAAAATTTGGGGGATTGATTCTTCAATCAGCCTTTTTACTCAAACCATCTGTCCCTGTCTGAAATTCTAAATGCTTCATTTAAGCTGGAAGAATCACATTCATTTACATTTTTTTTTGCATCAAAACAATAAGATTTGTTGCCAAATCCATCTTGCTGGCAAACAATTCACTGAGGCTGCAGAAGCTGCCAGTCTTCTCAGTGAGGATCATGCTTGTTACGATAATTACGCATATTACACCAGTTTTGAAATAAGGGTGGTATTGAATGATTGATGCCTAAATTCTACTCATATCACCTTTGAAACCAGCTTCCCATTTTCTCCTTTTTATTTAAAGGCCCCCGTGGGTCAGCACAGTTGTTTTTTTGTTTTTTTTCCCTCACATTGATTTGAGATTGAATCCTTGGTGTTTGGAAGCTAATTAGCTGTAATTGAAACAATTACAGTAAGCCTCGAGCAGCAGAGCTATTGAGCTGCTTATACGTTAGCAGGCCTGTGTGAATGTAATCCAATATATGTTGTATGAATAATAAAGGAAATGCAGGTCCCATCAGGCCTGGGTGTTGCTGTTAAAAACCAAAATCCAGGTTTTATACATGCATATATTAATATACATGTGTAATATATTTAATACACACATCCACTCATAGCTAAGACACACTTTGGCACACACATAAATTGAAATCTACTGCCCGAAAAAAGCAATTCATGCTTTGCTCTGTCCTTTTTTCTGCTTCTGTCTAGCACACACACCATCACACAAAGCTTAGTAGAGCTTGGATATAAGGCAGCTTGTTGCTAAGGTAATATCATAACCAGGTCATGCAGCATTGCTTTCTGGAGCAAGGAGAAATATTACTGACACATGAAGTGTGTGTGGATTTGTGTGTGTTTGTGGGGGGTGCAGAGGCAGCTTATACCTGCATTGTGTCGGCTGTCTGTCCATTCACCTCTCCTGAAATGTGCATTTACCAAGTCTGCGATATTCCAGACTCTCCATGCAAATCCCAGAGAAAAGGCCAAACATTGCCTGAGTGGCTTGCTGGCAGTAAAATGCTGGATTTCATTTACCAAGCTGTCAACATGTCACTCATAGCAGCAGGATTTCTTGGATTTAACTCAGTGACAGGTCACTTAATCATTCACTCATTCACTTAGCCGGGCAGGAAGCATTGCATTTTGTTTTCAGTAATGCTGCTTTTCAGATGCAGCCATGGATTTTCCAAAATATAAGCCTTCCAACAAGCTGAAAACTAAGCTCTTGTTTTGCCAATTGATTTTTTTCCCCTTACGCTTTAAAATTTTAAGAGGGTTTATAATAAGTCTGAGGATTACAGAACTTACTCAGCACATTGGAATCTATGTAAACTTTCCACTGAAGAAAGAAAATGGGTGGGTGGGGGGGGTTCACAGTTACAAGCTTTCCAGCTTTCCATACGCCATCATTAATATACTCACACACTGGCTCTGAGCCAACTGTTACT
>VUQS01074249.1:0-18839 GCA_015108495.1 Heterochromis multidens | reverse complement strand
CGTTTCTCCCACTAAAAAACGCCACGTCCAGATGAACAGATTCAACTTTTTGGGATTCTTTTACCTGGATTATTGAGCATGCATCAAGAGATAATCCCCCCTCCACCAAACTTTACACTTCGAAGTACCGTTCTCCTGGCAACTGCCAAACCCAGACTCATCCATTGGATTGCCCGACAGAGAAGCAGGATTAGTCATTTCAGAGAACTCATCTCCACTGCTCTACAGCACATGCTTTACAGCACTGCATCCAACGCTTTGCATTGCGCTTGGTGATGTAAGGCTTGGATGCAGCTGTGAAAATCCATTTCATGAAGCTATCTATTCACTGTTCTTGAGTTGAGGCCACATGAAGTTTGGAGGTCTGTAGCTATTGACTCTGCAGAAAGAAAGAGCATAACGTTCTCCATGGCTTTTCCAGACCCTTTCACATCTGTCACATGTGCTCAGGGGAAACTGCTCTCATCTGTGAAAAGCACAGGGCACCATTGGTGGACCTGCCAATTCTGGTATTCTATGGAAATGCCAATCAGGCTCCACGTTGCCGGGCAGTGAGCACAGGGCCCACTAGAGGACGTCAGGCCCTCAGACCACCCTCATGAAGTCTGTTTCTGATTGCTTGGTCAGAGACATTCATACCAATGGCCTGCTGGAGGTCATTTTGTAGGGCCCTGGCAGTGCTCATCCTGTTCCTCCTTGCACAAAGGAGCAGATACTGATCCTGCTGATGGGTTAAGGACCTTCTACGGCCCTGTCCAGCTCTCCTAGAGTAACTGCCTGTCCCCTGGAATCTCCTCATTGCTCTTGAGACTGTGCTGGGAGACACAGCAACCCTTCTGGCAATGGCACATATTGATGTGCCATCCTGGAGGAGTTGGACTACCTGTACAACCTCTGTAGGGTCCAGTTATTGCCTCATGCTACCAGTGCTGACACTGACCCTAGCCAAACTAGTGAAAAAACAGTCAGAAAAGATGAGGAGGGAAAAAAATGTCAGTGTCCTTCACCTGTAAAACCATTCCTGTTTTGAGGGTCGTCTCATTGTTGCCCCTATAGTGCACCTGTTGTTAATTTCATAAACAAAAGCAGCTGAAACTGATTAACAACCCCCTCTGCTACTTAACTGACTATATCAATATCCCAGAACTTTAATTTACCTGGTGCTAACATTTATTTCTCATACTGTTAGAAGCAAAGACATCTTATTGTCTTTTCTAGAACATTTTGTTGGAGGCTGCTAGGCAGGAAGACAGCATGGAGAATCTCCAGCTTTTGTTACACAAATAAACTCAAAGTTGCATAAAAAATGATGGTATCTTTGTATATGAAGTTTTTTTATTCAAATACACTTCTGAGCAATCATAAATGTGAATGCTGTTGAAAAGAAGCAGTGGTGTTGACTGACTCCTTTGGACATACCGGCCCATCAAGGGACCAGATTCTATTCCCACAAATGTGGCTTTTGAGGTGCTTTTAATACAGTTGTAAAAGAAAGTAAATCGTAGATTAAACAATTCTACTGAGTACAGATTTGAACTCACAATATCATTCGGATTCTTAGTTCTAAGTTATAAAAAAAAAAAACATACTTCAAATATACTAAGGCATATACAGTAATCGTAGCAAAACAAACAAACAGGAAAAGTAATAAAGTAATACTATTTTGTACTGAATATATTTCTTTAAGAAAAAGCATTCTCTGTGACTGTGTTACGGAAATTTCAATTTCAATTTTATTTATACAGCGCCAAATCACAACAACAGTCGCCTCAAGGCGCTTTATATTGTAAGGTAAAGACCCTACAATAATACAGAAAACCCCAACAATTAGACGATCCCCTGTGAGCAAGCACTTGGGGACAGTGGGAAGGAAAAACTCCCTTTTAACAGGAAGAAACCTCTGGCAGAACCAGGCTCAGGGAGGGGCAGCCATCTGCCACGACCGGTTGGGGTTGAAGGGAGGAAGACAGGACACAAACACACTGTGGAAAAGAGCCAGAGATTAATAATAAGTCATGGTTGAATACAGAGTGATGTAAAAACACATGGTGAGTGAAAAGAGGTGAGAGAAGGAGAAACGCTCAGTGCATCATGGGAAGCCCCCAGCAGCCTAGGCCTATTGCAGCATAACTAAGGGAGGATTCAGGGTCACCTGATCCAGCCCTAACTATAAGCTTTATCAAAAAGGAAAGTTTTAAGCTTAATCTTAAAAGTAGAGAGGGTGTCTGTCTCCCGAATCCAAACTGGGAGCTGGTTCCACAGAAGAGGGGCCTGAAAGCTGAAGGCTCTGCCTCCCATTCTACTTTTAAATACCCTAGGAACCACAAGTAAGCCAGCAGTCTGAGAGCGATTGCTCTATTGGGATGATATGGTACTATGAGGTGCTTAAGATAGGATGGGGCCTGATTATTCAAGACCTTGTATGTGAGGAGAAGGATTTTAAATTCAATTCTGGATTTAACAGGGAGCCAATGAAGAGAAGCCAATATGGGAGAAATATCTCCAGAACACAGTAGTTCTGGTACCTGAACCTAACCAACCTGTAACTGAAAACGAAAGTAAAACCTGCTTGATTCCCTTGTAAAAAAAGTGGCCAAAAGGGTCAAATCTCACTCTCCTAGGTTAAAGTCCCACCACTGTGCTCTCCACTTCAAACATCACCACCATGAAATTTGTTTATTCACCAAGACAACGCTGTTAATGGTGTGTTCACACTACTGTTGACAAACAAATTTGTTGCATGTCATTTTTAATGGAGACCGGAGATTTTGAGCTACAAACTCATCGCTGTGACAGGCAACATATCCAAATGGCCTCAACTTTCTTCAGCATTGCAGTGACACAGTAAGGTTGAATGGAAGATATAGCTATAGCCTGGATTTGTCTCTAGAAGCTCTAGCAAGTCCATAGCTGTCCGCAGATATGGATGCGAAAACCAGTCAGTGCATTGTTTGTGCTGATTCTTAAACAATGCGTTGACAGGAATAAGCAAAATGTTGTGTCCTGGCGACACTAATCCAAACTAAAATTTTGTTGGCAATAGCTTTAAATGATTTTGTAAGCTAGCAAAAACTGTTTGTGTGAGATAGTGAGTGTATTTGTTTGTTTCTTTGGCCGCCAACTCCTCCTACACAATCAGGAATTGAACAACTAAACTTTACACACAGGTACACCTTAGGCCCCTGAAGGTTCTTATCTATATCAGATATTCTGACATCCTCTTGTTAACAAGCAACCACATAGCAATGGGCAAAAATTACCCATTTTTAGCATTTATGCACCTATAACCTTATAAAAGTATTGTATCATTTTGATTTCTCCACAATAACATCTAATTTATATCCACAAAATTTCAGTTCTGCATGATATATTATGATGCCATCAGGTTTTTGGGCAACCACCTACCAACAGGCTAAAATGACATGTTTTTAGCCTTTAGGCACCAACAACACCTCCTGAAAGCCGCCTTTCATTTTAATTTCATGACAATAATATCTCAATTATTTGCACAAAAGTTTAATTATACAGTACATGCCTAACAACCACCTAGCAATGGGCTAAAATGACCCATTTTTAGCATGTGAACAACATCTACTACCCCCCTTTTTTGTTTTGTTTTTTTACTTTTCTCAGTGTGATTAAATTTATCAGTTTGCCAACAGCACGAACAGGCCAAACAATACTGTAGCACGGGCATGTACTTGTGTTTAAAAAAAATTGCTTACAATCAGATGTTTGAAATGGATGAAGATAATAAGTATCTTCTCCTATATATGGTAGACAATGGTCCCTAATACTACTTAAATCACTGAAATGTTGGTGTAATGGAATAACAACATACATTTGCACATTAAAATGTGTATTTAAGGTTCATCCAGGGTTGCACTATGCTATGTCCAGCCTATTTATATCTATCATTCATGCCCAGTTGTAGTTTGTTATAGTTTGTATAGTTTCTTAAGACTTTCTGTAACTTGTTTTTTCTTACTTTTTATCTCAAATTGCAAAGGCTTTGCAACTCTCATCATCTACAGTGCATAACATCATCAAAAGATTCAGAGAAACTGGAGAAATCTCTGTGTGTAAGGGACAAGGCTGAAGACCTTTATTGTGTTTTGGAAGGAAATGGAAATGGAAACCTATATCAGGCAAGAATGGGACCAAATTCCAACACCAAAACTCCAGAAACTCATAACCTCGATGCCCAGACGTCTTCAGGCTGTTTTGAAAAGAAGAGGAGATGCTACGCCATGGTAAACATGCCCCCGTTGCAACTATTTTGAGACCTGTAGTAAGCATCACATTTGAAATGAGCTCATTTTGTGCATAAAATTGTAAAATTTCTCAGTTTAAACATTTGTTATGTTATCTATGTTCTGTTGTGAATTAAATATTGGCTCATGTGATTTGGAAATCCTTTGGTTTTTATTTTGTTCAAATTTAAAGAACGTCCCAACTTTTCCGGAATTCAGGTTGTATGTCTCCCAAAAAACCTACTCGAATTAGAGCAAACTTTTTGCTTTAATGTAGTTTTATTGTTTTATTTCAAATTAAAGTGCTGAAGCGCAAAGCCCGAAATACAAAGAATGTCCAAATACCCACAGTCTAAACTGTATGTTCATTTAAAGGAAACAGCACAGAGGATGATTTACTAAGGCCTGATTTAGACTTCTGCCCTGAATCTTTGTATAGACTATGAAACCTACGTAAGTGGCTGACGTCATTTGTGGTTGTGTTTGGTGCACTATGTTTTAATTACCATGTGGTTGTTTACATGCGGTGCCAGCCAATAGAAACAAATAAAATGCTGGGATTTTTTTCCCCTCCTTGGTCCCCACTTTATCTTGTGGTCAGTTTTTTTCAGGGGTAAACATATTTGTCTCTCAAGTTTTTTCACTTCTTTGTATATCCCTTCATGTCCTTTCTAATAGTTTCAGCTCCCTGCAGGAATTTTCTGGAAAAAGTAGCCAGAAATGCATAGCGGTATTGAACAGACCAATCACAATAGTTATGGGCTGTATTGTGTAGTTACATTTCTAGGGAGGTGCACATCAGGTTACGCCGTAGGGTTTCAGAGGGGTTTGCGGTTACGATGTAGCTACAGTGTAGATTTCCCTCTGAAGCATAAATTCCCAGTAACACTAATTGTCTCTGGCAGGACAAAGAGATTCATATTTCATCATGTCTGCAGGGTTGTTTTGTTTTAGAATGGAGCATTTCAGGTAGACTAGATGGGAGAATTCATTAATACTTATGACACTTTTCTGTTCTTTATTGTTTTCATTTTATGATAACCAATAAAAATGTTTGCTCGTCTCCTGCAGATTTCTGATCACGTGTCAGTGAGTCTGTTCAGCGGTACATCTGCAGTGCTCACCTTCAGATGTGAAAATGAAAGTGTTCGGCTTCTACTTTCTTCCCTGTCTAACCTTATTCAGCCAAAGGAAATTGTAAGATCACATAATTTTTTACTAAATAAATGACAAACACTAAAGAAACTATAAGATTTATGAACAATATTCTGTGTAATATCTGTCCTGCATTTACAGCCTTGTTTAAAGACTCAGGGAAAGTTTATCTCTGATGCTGCTCAAGACCTCCTGCGTTGGAGGGAGAGAAATTATCCTGTCCTGGCACTGACACATGTAAGACACTTTTAATGATCAGATCATTATGTCTGAGTGGAAACACTGATTGAATCAAACACCTGATTGTAAAAAGAGCACCAGTCAGCATAATCATCACCAATGCATTTGTGCACAAATAGCCAATGATTACTTTGTATAGAGCAGCTAGCTAAATGCCTTTTGTTGTTACGCACATAATGATGTATGGCAGAAGTCTGTGCGCTCTCGGGAGGCTCTCCACATGGTGAGAGAGGGGAGGAGGCAGGAGGAGTTGTCAGCACAGTGGAAAAGAGGAGGTCATCCTAGCAGGACACTGACGAGGCTTCAGCAGAGAGTACAGAAAACCGTGGAAGACTGGTTGGACTATTATCGTGCAGCTATCGGTACCTACACGCTCACAGTTTGTGAACAAAGCCTCTCTAGCTTTTCTGACACTCACTGTGTTCTTCCCACATGTAATAAAACTGCAACAGTTGGTTGTGATAATACTGTGATGAAGTAGATAGTCCAGATAAAAGTAACATCAAGCCAATCTGACCTGGTGGGGTTGTTTGGAATAGTTCAATGAAGCAAAAAGTTACAGGATCACTTCATCCTGCAAACTCGACATTATTGAATAGTTCCATGAGGATCTTGTTCATGGTCATTCGGGTCACTATTTCTGTGTGCATTTCTGAGTGACCTCTTCCTCTCCTTCAGGTATCAAATGTCCTGACTCGAAGCGGATGCCAGATGCCCCACCGAGGACCAGGCTGAGAAGAGAGGTACAGTCAGCTGGTCTGCCCTCTCTGAACCCACCTGAACAAGCAGATGCTAACCCAGTCCAGCCAGAGGAGAGCAGGGATGAGTTTCAGGAGCTTCACAGGCACTGGTCACCACCAGCAGAAAGAGTTCTGGACTCTTCCGTCATGCTGCCAAGGTGCACACTAAAGCCATTTTCACACACAAACCCCGATCAATGTTAGGGAGATAGTCTGCTTGAGATGTATTTCAGCAACTCAGGGTGCTGCCTTGGTTGAGTGTGCAGGAAGCAGAACACACAACGCCAACTGACTCACTATAAGTTCATTGGACAAATACCTTCGCTGTTCTCACATGGGTGACATTAAACGTTATACAGATTTCGTCCTGGTGAGGTAGCAGTTTAAAAACTATTTAATGAGTCGGAAATTGGCTTCCTGACATCCTGCTATGCTGGGTGACGTCTAGAAAAATTTGGTGCTCCAGTGGATCTGTGAAAATGACTTGACATATACAGCAGTATCAGGATGTTTGTCCTCTGGATAACTTTACCAATTTAACACACTAAAGTGAATTTATGTATATCCTATATTTGTCCAGGTAAAAGTCTCATTGAGATTAAAAAAAACTTTTTTTCAAGAGAGACTTGGCCAAGAGGGCAGCAGAGACTAAAATTACTAAAAAATATACTAATCATGGGAAGCACTACACCCTGCAAAAACAAATGTATAATATCTTGTGTGCTTGTGGAGGAGCTATGTTAAGTGCTTTACCTTTATGATGTTTAGAAGGGTGTCTTAACTGGCACATTAACTTTTTAAAGAAAGCATGCAGGTGAGAGTGAGGGAAGTCTGGGCTGGGCTAGCTGTAGAGCTAGCTGCTCTTAATCATGTATTTAGAAAAACAGTGTCATTCTCATATTCCACAAAAAATATGAGGGGGGTGAATGACAACATGCAGGAAATGGCCCAGGGCAGACTCAAACCCAGCCCTCTGCAGTAGCCTTTCAGTGGTTGCCTGCTCCACCAGCGAGCTATACCTGCACCTATTTTAGTTAGTCTTGTATGGCAGTAACAGAAACACACTGTGGAGCAGTTTCAAGTGCTTTGGCTGTGTCACACTTGGACTAGATGTTTGCTGCATTGTGTAAGGCACAATAAAGAACGATTTAACTGTTTTAACCCATTTGTTGCCAGGACACCTAAAAAGCATGTAAAGAAGGAACGCGGATTCATACTGATAGGACCCCTTCGAATTTATGGGAGCATCAAACCAGAGTAAGACCTACTTTTATCACTGACAGCTACAAATGATACAAGTCACTCAAGTGTCATGAAAAAGATATTTACTGCATCTTTTACTGGCCTTAGACAATATCAGATTCACTGTCTCCCAGGTCAGTGATTCTTGTGAATGATCCCGAGTTGCAGGCATCCACTGTCACCCACCAACCAGCCGTGGCACCATTTCCCCCCTCTGTCCCCCTCACAGTGTGCCCGGATCTACTGAGAGCTGTGCTGCTGGGGGAGGGGCAGCGGAGGAGCTGCTGCTGCAGCACTAAACTAATGCCAGTGGTGACAGACCTGGAGTATGATGCCTTTATTATGGGCCAGCCTCCACACAGTCAACAGATCCTTGTGGTGTGTGTGACTCTGCCATGTCAGCCTGTCAACACACATGCAATGCCCAGCCAGGACTCACTGGAGAATCTTTACAGGAGGAAGAACAAGCACAGAACCATGCCTTGCACTCAGGTGTGAATCTAGCCTTTTTCTAGGCAAAATAAGAAATACGTTATTGATGCACATTTTCAAGGATAAAAACAGTGTTGCTTAGACTAGAAAACATCTAACAGACAGCAGTCAGTCAAATTCAGTAACAGGTTGTTTTGTTTTGTTTTTTTACATCAAGTGCCAGATGGACTCTTTTCGTCTGGTGAGGTATGAAATGGAAACAGAGAATCCCTGCTATGAACCCAAGAACATCTTGCTGCGGCAGCGACACAGAGCTGCTCCCAGGATGGTCCTGGTCAGTGAACCCACTGCAGACTTGTAAAAAAGCTGCATGCTATGCAAAGTGCAAGTCTTCATGGTTGCCACTGGGTGGCAGCAGCAGCAGTGCTTGGTTGAAGCAGAAGTGGTGATCGTAGTGAAGGGATTGGGTGAAGAACAAATACCCCATCCCTTCATTTCTTTTCCAAGATGTCTAGACATTCATTTAAAAGTATGTTAGACTAACAAGAACTACAAAAAGGAGCTCTAATTTTTAAACCAAACTAATGAAAACTGCTTCAGTGATTTTTGCTGCAAGATAAAAATCAGTTCTTCACTCTATAAATCAAGCATAAATATCTGAATCACAGTGACGTGAAATACCATTAGTACTTGAATATTTTAGGTCACTAGGTCTTACTCAGAAACTCTGAAACAGCAGACACAATGTAGAACAGGATGTGGTATCACATCAAGGCTAATCTGTTTTGAAATCTAAAACTTAAAAATAACCTCATGGCAGATATGACTTTTGTTGTGAAACATTAGATTCAACAATGTGATGTAAACCACTTAACTGCAAATGAAAAAAATACCCCACGTAACCTTTTTACATTTTTTGGAGGGGAGGGACTGCAATATGTGACTGCACAGTTGTTTTCTTCCAATTCCACACATATAATGCACATTTTATTTGTTAATATGATAGATGTACATCAGAGGGAAGCTGCTGTTTGTGGGCTACATATGCAATGATCACAGCTTCTCAGCCAGGGACCTTGAAAAGCAAATCTCCAGAAGCAGGAGAGACTTCAGATTAGGCCTGAGTCTCCCTTCAGACTACAAGTTCAGGTAGTACTGCACCATCCCTTCTGATCTGATGTGCTGTAAGCTACTTAATCTTTATTGCAATTACAAACCAGTTATTGAATATTGGAAAGAGAATACAACACCATAGAACCACAAAGAACAGTTGTTTCGAACCTGAGATTGTTTTGCTCAGGGGTAGAGAAGTTGGTTTAATAAAGTTTAGTACTTTAATGGTGTTTATAGTTTTCTGATCTTTGCACACAGTGATTCACTGAATACCCCCGCAGCCACAGACGCAACACTAACATGATGCGATGACATCACATTGATTCCTTCAGAGAAAAGGGAAACAGCCAAAGCAATGTATGTCTTCATCAGTATTTATGTTAAATTCTGACTCATTCCTCTGTGGGATGAAAAATGAAACTGAAACAAAACATGGTGGCTGAGTCCTTTTTGTATATAATTTATCGGCTTTTGCTCATTAATATCTTCACATTCACTTCTTTAAGATATGTAAGGTTACTTAGCAGTCTAATGTTTCCTTCCTCCACAGGGACAGCAATCACACTCCATCATTCCAGCAACAGAGGGACTTCTGTGTCTCAACAAGTGTCCCACACTTCCTCATGTTTCTGATACCACACACTGAATATCTCTATGAAATAATACATGTGTCAGGACAGGAGATCTGCCACCGGAGATCAATTCCTCAGTTGCAACCTTTTGTGATTAAGTTTCAACTTAGGAAAATAAACATACAAAAATGTACTGAAAAAATAATAACAATAAAAAAAAAGCAGAAAGCAATCCAGTACTTTGTGTTTGATCTCTCATTATCTTGACAAATCTAGCCCACCTGTGACCCTGAATTGGATAAGAAGGAAATGGATGGATATCTTAATAAGCTCTCAGTCATCTGACTTTCTTTGTCTTGTTTCCTCTAAGAATGAAAAATCAACCTGCTGACACAGGGAGGGCACTGATGGGAAAAGGATTACTATTATTATCATTTTAAGTATTACTTCCTCTGCATGAGATATGGTTTACAAAAGAACTTCTGGCTTCCACACATAGTTCTGGCTTCTTAGTCATACCATTAATTTTAGAAACCATGATGTATGTGGAAAGATATGCATGCATTGCACCTCGGAAAATTTGTGAGCAGTCATGAGCACGCATAAAATCTTATTAAAGTCGGTATGTGTTGATGTTATGTACAGAAGATCGTAGTTTCCACAGTGATAACTTATAGTAATACCAATTTATTAAAGATTTTCGCTTACATGTAAAGATTGACTCTGGCAGTCTGTGGCTCCTGGGGGCCCCTAGTGGTGGATCGTTTAAAGAAACACAAAGGAAGCTCGCAGCTATTGGTTGGCTACATATTACAGGGCAGCAGCTGGTGCGCCTCTACAGAGAATAACTTGTTTGCGGGAGGATCACGTGTGTCGCTCGGCTAAAATCAAATAAAATGTCTATTAGTGACAGATAACTTATTATGAATGGACGACTTGCACTTTATCCGGACATGAAACGTTTGTGTCTGCGGTGCTGAATTTTATAAGGACCGGAAAAAAAAAACAAAAAACAGAAGCGAAGTGAGTGGAGCGATAATGAACTCAGGTAAGTTCCCGGTTCGATGACTTTTCTGGTTTATAAGTGAACACGATGAGTTGATATAGGCCAATCAGGAAATAGTAAATGCTCAAAGATGTATTTCTTTACTCTAGTTGAACATAGTTTTTTTCTCTATTCCTACACGATATAAATCTCACCTGTTTAGGTTTAACCTGCGTTCGTATAAACAGCATACCTCTACGTTATATTACATTTGAATATCTTGAGTTTTGTCTTAGATTTTTTCGCAGTCAGCTGTTCAAACTTTCTGCTGAACAGGGAAATATTTGAAAACAACGCCTTGAAAACCTGTCTGTCAACAGGATAGCATTTTACTGCTTTAGAGACGCTAGGTTAGTTAGATGTACCAGTCCATCTGACTCTTTTAAACTCCTGTGCCCCCTTGTCCACTTGCCTTCTACTCTTCATCTCCCACCTGTGCTTGTTGACATGAGCTATTAGCCGGATTACTGTGCTGCTGCATAGAGTGGCAAACATAAATCATGTGATATTTGAGCCCTTGGAAAGGTAGTTTATACTGTACGCCAAGGTTAGGATCAGTGGTAAAAATCACATTTAAAGAGTGACCTTTCATTAGGGGAACATCTGCCAGATTGCTGGAAACACACATCTTTCATGGGTTTGTAATAGAACCATAATCTTTTTGAATTTTGATGCTATTTTGTAGCACTTGATAAAGAGTCAGAGGAAATAACTTTACCTCAAATCTCAAGTTCATATCTTTTATTTTTCTCTTCCCAGGCATGCATAAGCCACCTTTGGCCCCTAAACCAAAACTGCCCCCCTACGAAAGTCCACGGCTGTCTCCCTTGATCCCCAGAAAATGTGGCCTCTCGCACCCATCTCCTGGCACACAGAGGAAGTTGAAACCAGCACTAGCCCCCAAACCCTGCCCCCCAAAACTACTAACTAACACTACTGCTGTGGAAGCCAAGCAACTTGTTCCAACGAACTTGCATCAAACATCTGCATCAGATACCCCCCAGTCTGTAGGTTGCCTTATCTCCAAAAATGGACTACAGCAAGAGACCAAAAAGCCTGACTGGAATTATGTTGTTCCTATTTGCCTGTGTAACAGTGGCAATTGCACATGCAACACAAAGACGCCAACAAACAGAGAAAAAATAGAGAAAGATTTAAAAGCATTGCACAAGAACAGAAGCAAAGAAAAAAAGAAAACTGTTGCCAATTCTCATGGCACACATGATAATAGCAGAGAGAAAACGGACAATGCTGAGTGCCATGAGATGAACACCTCTTCCACCCATGCCCACCCTACTAACCATCAATCTGTTCAAGAGACACATGCTATTTACCAAAATTTCAGTATAGACACTTATATCTCTGGTCCTAAGTCGACTGTTCAGCCGACTTTTCCTCACAGAACATGGAATGATGAGGTAAATGATGAAATACTTGAGAGTGTGCCTGGACAAGTACCAGCGGAAGATGCTCATAGTGTGCCACAACCCAAACTAATCCCAGCACCCCCTAGGAAGCCTGTCCTTGTTCCTGTACCACGGAAATCCAGGCAAGCTGTTCAGGACCATCAGGAAAAGGTGGAGAAGGAGAGGGAAGAGTCTGTAAGCCAAGATGGGGGAGAAATAAACATCATAAAGGTGGGGGTGTCATCAGAAGGGAAGGGCACGTCATCACTGTCTGTCAGTGCACCTGATAGTGAAAACAAGCACCCGGTTTTTCTGTCAGCAAGACCTTGTGCCCCACCAGCTCCTCCCACCAGGAAAAAACCTTTTCTGTCTCAGCTTGACAAAGTACCAACCTTGGCTCCTCAGACACTTCCAAAAGACGTGAAAGAGGAACATCTTCATTGGGACCATGGCATTTATGAGATGGATTTATCAGCTGACAAGGAGAATAAAAAGATTCTGAAGAAAGGAAAGGGTGATCAGGAGGAAGCCAACAGTGGCCTTACATACTGCTTGCCTCATAGCATTTTGCTCAACCAGCCTGTTGTGACAGCGGAGAAAAATGGGATAGTTAAAGTAGCTCCAAAGAAGCCCCAGAGAAAGAAAATCAATCAGAATAAGGGATCCTCTGAAGAGAGAGAAGTGGGGAAATTTGAAGAACATGAGAAAAGGAATGCCCATCATTTGGTGAAGGAGAGACTAATTAAGGAGCTGCCTTTGCCTCCCAATGAGAAATCAAGTAGTAACCTTTCAGCGGCTGAAATCACTAGGCATTCTCGCTCCAGCGTAAGCAAAGCTAAGTCATTCTCCGGTGCTGACATCATTCGCTCTAAAAAAGTACAGAAGACAAACTCTTTCCGGAAATTGCTACCCTTGAAGTTCTCAACAAGTGGGTTACCCAGGCGGATGGAAAAAGGACACCAGATCCCAGACTCAAAAGCAAATGATAACGAACTAAGTGTTGACAATGATGAAGATGTATGGCAGAACTCAGCTGAGCATCACAGCGCTGAACGTAAATTCTCCAGTTCATTTACTGAGGTTGAGCAAAATGTGGATGGAGAAGAAGCTGTCCCATCTGAAGAAGCCCCTCTCTACGAAGAGATAGACTTTGTTAGTGTGGGAAATTCAGGGTCATCTCCTCAGGCCTCCTACTTGCAGCCTAAATTGTGGCAGAGCTCAGTGTTTACTAGTCCTCAGACCATCTACTTACAGCATAACCCCTTGGAGGGCTCAGTGTATGATAATGAGGAGCAGGAGCCATTTATGTCCATGGAGAAAAATCACCAACAGACACCGGCATACTATGACAGGTAGATCTGATATACTTAATTACGTCTTATCCTGATATTCTTTTTTATGTTCTGAAAGTAGTGTTGGAAAACACCTGTTTCTTCTTTACACAATTCATCTGCAAAATATTTTGCTGATGACAGACGGCGAAAGGGAAGAGCACAGAGACGTACTTCACATTGTTTGCTTGACAATTCCTGTCAGGGTAGTTTGACAGGTATGGTATGCTTGCACAGCCTTGACATAGTAACTTAGACTACATAAGTTTAAAGTTTAAACATGTTATTATCACAGGCATCATGAACCAAAGACAATTTTTAGCTTAGAAGGGAAGAGTATATACTAAATGAATGCAATCTGCAGAGCTGTAGATTAAGAATTTAGATCATTCTGCATGACGTGTTTGCAGCTCTTCAGTTATCTGGTTTTAGGAAGGCACTAAAACCACATCTATTTATCTTTTCAAAGGGTCAGTTCAATGGAGGTGATAGAATTCAAAATCTGCTGCTCAAAGAGGAAACTGTTCTTGCTAATTTGCATCAGAACTTGCTGTCATTTTTTTTTTTTTTAACCCAAAGGTTAAAAGGTAGCACAGGCCCAAAGCTTCAGGAAAAAACTGACTAATTTCACCAATTCATTTGAGTTATGTCAACGGACATGGAGAGCATTTGTATATTAAACATATTTATGAAACTGTTTTAAAGGAAGTAAAGGAGATTCTGGGCTTCATTCACAAAATAAGCTCCCATACAAAATTACCATCAGATTCATGAAGTGTGTGCACTGGCCAATTTTGTTCTCAACACCGTGCGTATCTTAGTGACTCAGAATCATTGTTGTCTGCAATCTGCATCCAGCCATGCCCCCATTTCTCTATATAAGGTGTTGTGCAGAAAGTGATGATGCTTTAAGAGAGAAGCCTGCACTGCTAAAGCGCAAAGAAAAAAGCAAACAGAACTTCAAACAGAAGTAATGGAAACTGTAGTGTCAGAGGAGGAAACTAGAAAAGCAACACCTTTCCAAATGGCTTCGCGGCCTGAGATAACAAAAGTGATGAGTATTGTTTCCCCTAAGACGCTCAATGTGGCTCAGGAAAAAAAAAGAAAAGATCTGGCATTGAAGTTGATGTGAACAGACCAGAACAAAAACGAGGAAGGACAAGGAGCATCTGATCTGTCAGCCCAAGATGGGAAAGTCTTACTCTAAAAAAATAAAATAAAAGAACCCATCATCCAGCATATGTGCGACATTGTCAAGTATCATCTTATCATTCATTTCTATGAATGATAAGAGGTAACTGACCAAGATAAGATATACTTTATTTATTCCTAGTAGCTGGGAAATTGTTTTGTTTAAGTTTGTTTTGTTTGGTATTTGTACTGGTTAAACTACAGATGCCTTATAGAATATGATAAAAGATTTTCAGTTAATGTCTACTCTTTCTCATTTGATTTAATGTAATTTCTTATCATTTATTTAAACAAGTAGATACTGGATTTGAATCTACCTTGCGCTTGGGGTCTGTCTGCGTGGAGTTTGCATGTTTTCCCCGTGTGTGCATGAGTTCTCTCTGGGTACTACAGCTTCCTCCCACAGTCCAAAGATGGGCATGATAGCTTAATTGAAAATTCTAAATTGGCCGTAGGTGTGACTGTGTGTGTGAATGGTTGTCTTTCTCTGTGTTAGCCCTGCAGTAGACTGGCAGCCTGTCCAAGGTGTACCGTGTCTCCTCCGACCTGAAATCCTGAATCGAATAAGTGGAAGAAAATGGATGAATGAAATTATTATGATCATTAATATTATTGGTGGTGGTAGTAGTAGTAGTAGTAGTAGTAGTAGTAGTAGTAGTAGTAATCAGTTTAAAGCTGTGTGTTCTAAGACAGCCAGGCCTTAATTATTTGTTCCTATGCGTGGCCTGTTGTTTTTTGTTGAATTTCCCTAATGTAAATTTATCCATGCAACAAACTACATATCTATATACACTCATCATAAGAGACAGATCAGTGCTAAATGGACTTTTTTTCTTTTTTTGCAATTTGGGTGAACTGACCCTTTTAAAGTTTCTCTAGAAAAATCAGTTTGCTTCTTAATTGGCTCCAGTTTTTAATTAATTCATTTTTTTACTGTGTGTATATTCTCATAAGTAATGTTTGTAGTAATCCTTTTAGGCAAAGAATTTCATATGTTTGGTTGTGAATAAGCAGTGAGCAGAAGTCAGCTGGAAAATAGGATTACAGTTTGTGTAACTGTACACGCTGCCTCATACAGCTTAGCATGTCACAGCTCTTTAGTTCAAATTGTGCAACAATCACATGTTGAAAACACGTCGGGCAGCTCACAAGCAGAGACCAGTCACTGTTAAGTACAACAGCTGTTGTAAACTGGGCATAGACCAGCTTCTTGTGTTTGCGCTGTAGCTTTGGCTCGTTTCTTTCTCTGCAGTTTTGTTCAGGGAGGTGCCTTTGGTTCAGATACATCTTCTGGGAATTGTGGTATTTTAGATATGCGGTGCATCTTTGGCTCAATTTCCTGTCAGCTACTCATGTGTAGTCCTTTTAAAGCTGCTGGGTTAAATTGCCAAAGGCATGATTTATGTCTGGTTTGGAGCACCGCTGCTTCTGTTGGGCTCTGCAGTATTTAGCCAAACTACCGTTCTGTGATCAGATGTAAGCAGCTGGACTAGGGGTAGACTTGTGATTGTGTTGATGATTATAGTTAAATGACATCTTTATAGTTAAAAGTGTCAAGTACTCCCTTTCCTGTGTGTGTTTGTATGAATTTTATCATGAAAAATACTGCTGTAAAAGAAATTCTTGATATTAAGTGCTGAGTCAGGTGTTTTTATATCAAAGAACTTCCTCATTCTTCTACAAATACCATCCTCCCTCTTGTGTGCTATGTGCATTTTAAAGGTGTGCCATCACCTTTTAAAATGCAAAATTAATGCCTTCAGGTGGTTCTCTGTATGTAGACTACCTGCCCTTTGGGTTTGTGTGTGTGTCTGTCCCTGTTCTCCTCTTTGTCTAACATACTGTTCTGACTTTTTAACAGTAGCTCATTTGATGAAGAGGTTGTTCTTGAGGTCCCCTCGGATGAAGACTTTGTTCCCAACACCTCAGATGAAGAAGATGAGAATGATAGCAGCTCCGACTCAAGTAAAGGTGACCTCGAGCAGCCAGAGGAGAGTAAGGTGAGGAACAGACACTGTTAGATTCTGAAAGTGCTGCGTCTTACAGGGTTTGTTCATTGCAAGATTTCAGGGTTGCAGGCAACTTGGTCCTGCCTGGGAGAACATGCCTTCCTTTTTACTAGAATTGTATACATCATCCTCATGCTGTTGGTAATAGAAGAATATATTATTATGCATTGTATATATCTGCTGTAAGCAGTTTTGTCTGCTATATTTGCCATAGTGTGTATTCTTTCAAAGCCTGTGTTTATGCATTTTTATCAGACGGAGATTGAAAAGAAGAAAAACAAGATATACAACATTGCCAAAGAAATCATGACCTCTGAGAGTGTGTGAGTGTCCTGTTTTATTCTTTGTTTTTTCTCCTTTAATTGTCAAAAAATTATCATTTACATCTTGTGAACTCCAGTTGTGCAGATAATTTGGGATATTTTTGCCCAGGTTTTGGGATATGTGTCTCTGAGATTTATTGTATTTTAGAATAAAAGTCTTTCTTGGTTCTCACAACATTAACTGACACACTGGAAAAATGAAATACCATCATCTAATTCATGAAGCAATGTTTCTGCATTGAAACAAAAAACATTCCGTTAACCCCCATTGTAGTGGGTGGTGCTCAAAACCTTACTAAAACACTAAAACATGTTGTTGTATGGGGGAGGCAATTATGTAACCATTGTAACTTTATTTTGTTTTTCTAGGTTCGTTGATGTGTTAAGGCTGCTTCATGTTGTAAGTACCCCCAAATGTCACTCTTGAAACAAAAGCAACCTCTGTGTTTGCTGTGATAAGAGCAGAGGGTATATATTTGAACTAGTACTGGTCTAGTGTCTGAGCCCACTCCATTCTCCATATGTATTTGATTGTACTCATATTGGGGCACACCAGATGCAACATAACTCCCCTCAGTGTCACTGACACTACAATCCTCCTGGTTTTCCAAAGCAATATAGTGTCTAATTGTAACACTACACTTCTTTTGACTTAAACACAGTCGTATTGTTTTAATCTCGAATGGTTCAGGCTGACAAAAGGTGGTCTGATTCCTTTGCTGTACTTCCCCACCATGTTTGCGACACAATAATAAGGGAAGAACAGTATTTTTATCTGTTGTCCAACCAGTCAAACCAACTCTTGTTTGTGTGTGTTTGTTGGTTTTTCGCTTTTTTTGAAAGTTGTTCATATCTACTCAGGAAGTGCAGTGTCAAGTTTGAGGGTATTTGATAAACGCTGGTCTAATTTTATCTTTATTTTCATATTGAGGGTGAATGGTCTAATGATGTTTGGAGAGAAAAGGTCTTAAAACAAGGTCGTAGTAGGCCCGAGTCATAAGTGATGAGTCCTTACTGTACAGCATAGACAGGAAGCGCTCAGGTCTCTGTAGACTGCAGAAAAACAATGTCTAGTAATGAAGAACAGGTCAGATGAAGTTCAAAGCAATGTTTAAATGACTTTGTATTTTAGCCAGCTCTATCAGATACTGAAACGGATATCAGCTGTCACCACAGGATGTATATTTTATCTGAGTTAGTTGTTAATTCATATTCTTAGAAGCACTAGTGGTATGCTCAGAATCTAAATGCAAACAATAACAGCTTTGAACTGAAATGTTTTGTTTAAGCCGTTATTTAAAATGAAAAAACAACCAGACTGGCTTACTAAAGCCTTTTGTCACTGATGCTGTAGGCAGTAGCAGCTTCACACTGCTGACTGACTGCAGCGTAGTCTTTTCTTATCTCATGAAACTTCCATGTTTTTTTTTTTTTTTGTTTTTTTTTTCCCTTTCTGCTACATCCTTCACCACATGACCTGCCTCCTTCGCTGTCAGCTGTTTTTAGTAGGAGGAAATCGCACGTTAACCACAGGAGCTCTCTACTGTGCATGTGGTCTGTAGGCAGTTTTATTTGCCATATGTCTCTATAAACCACCAGAAAGGATCCATATCATCTTTCCTTGGTTTATGCACTATACTACATTTTTTTTATTTTTATTTTTTTCCTTGTGTGCCAAAGTTTTTTTTTTTTCTTTTTTTTTTTTTTTTTTTTTTTTTTTTTTTTTTTTTTTTTTTTTTTTTTTTTTTTTTTTTTTTTTTTTTTTTTTTTTTTTACCTGTTTGTGTT
>VUQS01074248.1:0-22918 GCA_015108495.1 Heterochromis multidens | reverse complement strand
TCTCAAACTGATTACTGCTTACTTGTGGTTCCTAGGATATTTAAAAGTAGAATGGGAGGCGGAGCCTTCAGCTTTCAGGCCCCTCTTCTGTGGAACTCAATTCAATTCAATTTTATTTATATCCATCCATCCATCCATCCATCCATTCTCTTCCGCTTATCCAATTCAGGGTCACGGGGGGGCTGGAGCCTATCCCAGCTGCCACAGGGCGAGAGGCAGGGTACACCCTGGACAGGTCGCCAGTCTGTCGCAGGGCTAACACAGAGAGACAGACAACCATTCACACTTATGGGCAATTTAGAATCACCAATTAACCTAACCCTTCTAACTGCATGTCTTTGGACTGTGGGAGGAAGCCGGAGTACCCGGAGAGAACCCACGCTCTTGTACTAATTATATGATGAAAACATGGACTCCCCCCTTGTGTCTCACAGTGGTTTGGTCTACCTATCATTCCCTAACTTTACTTTACTTTTGTTTTAAGTTCACCTTTACTTTACAAATGTATAAAGATAATACTATCACACAAAGGATGTGTAATACATTGTTCTTTACTTCTTCCACTCTGTAAAATAAAACATATTTTCAGTTGTAATCAGCATTTTGTTAGCCACTGAATCTGTCAGTTCCACTGTATTGTTACAGGGTGGCTACATCTCATAGTGCACAGTGGAGGCAGGAGGTTTGTCCACAAATAAGCACAAACGTTCATTGAACTTTCAACCAGTTTTCAAGGGGTTTCAACCTCACTTGGTTCTAAAAAATCCTGTGTGCCCACCAGATTTGTAAAAACCCCTAGCTTCCCAGAAAACATTCTCAGGACAAAATCTCAGTGTCCTAAATGACAGATGTGGCCCAGACCACATCTTCATGATCCTACATCATCCTGTGACTACATGCTGCTACACAGGCCCAGACACATACTCACTCACTGCATACATCTCTCTGCTTCTGCAAAGCTTTCCTGGAAATAATTATAATAGGATTGGACATCTATTGAGAAAAAAATGGCACAGTTGGAGACAAGGAATCAAGAAGCAGGGGCTAGTGAAACAGTGGACACACAGCAGATGGCAATTATCTAGAAGGCTGGATGTAAACATGGACACGGTGTAGTGTAGTTTTGGTGTGTGAGGAAAGTTGTAACCGAATGTCTCCTGCTTGATCTGAAGAAAGAAGAGTTAAAAATTGTGAATGTGACATGTCCTATTTTTAAAACAGCACTATTTATACATCTCTTTCCTGTTCTGCCATTAAAAATAAATCCCGCTCCCTCGCACGCCCACCTATACACCTCTACTTCCTCCAAATACCAAAAATGGGCATGCCGTCCTGCCCATGTCCCAGTGTGAGAACCTGATGGCAAAATAGCCCACTGTGCTGGTTCTCACCTCACTGATGATTCCCGCCTCATCAGATCTCTATGCTTTTGACTCTCAGGCAACCAGCACTGTTACTTTCTCAGTGAGGTAGAGCTAAGAATAGACTAGAACAGCCACTTACATAACACAGCTACAGTGCATTCTGGGATGGGATGGCATTGCTTTGCCAAGAAGCGGGCAGTGAGAATTGTTACTGCTGTGTTGCACTATTTTCTCTGCTGTGCAGGCATTATGAAGCCACTGAAAATTCATTTTCATTTTAAACAACACCACATTTTAAATACTGACTGGGGAATTTTAAGAAAACCTTATCTTTTTCTAATGAGATTATATATATATATATATATATATATATATACTGTATATATAATATTTGTATTCTTGGAATCAATTAGAGTAGCTTTGCAAAATTCCCAGTTCAAAATAATCCTCATTTATCTTATACTGAGTCTTGATGGAGTTCCGCAGTTCAATCACTGTTTGAAAATAACTGTTTTAGCTCCCTTCACCCTTACGTTATGACAGCTTCCTTGTGATTGGCTGCTCTTAAAAGCAGAAGGTTTAAACAGCAAGGGGGTGGGGCCTTTTACAGGGCTATATAACATTAACCACACTCACGGACATCATACAAATCCAAGAGTAGGAAAAACCTGTCTGAACTTTTGGCTCACAGGTACATATGGTGACCAATTTGAAAATCTGAGCATGTTTAATATCAGCATCCACTATTACAACTCAATATAAATATATGGAAATGAATATAAAATATCCTCTAATTGAAGCCTAAGACATTTTTATGAAACAAAATGAGAAAGATGGAGATGCAAACTGAAGCATAAAGCTTTCTGTAGTCCACATTTTACAAACAAATGTCACTTCAGACATTTTTGTGAGGATCAGGTCAGGATATTTTCTACAGTTGTCTTTTCTCACATGTAGCAGTAAATAACCAACTTCAGGCACATTCTCACCAGGCAGTAGGTGCGAGGCTACAGGGATTGTAAAGACCGGCTAATGGTCCATCAGCATCTGACACCTACATTCTCACATCCACCTCATGTCAGGTAAAGAAAACTTCAGGGTTGCAGTGCTTGTGTGAATCTGGATGCAGCTTTGTTGTGATTCACTTGATTGGGCAGAATTTTTTCCTGGATTTTTTTAGATCTCACTCCAGCCTGGTGATGAGGACAAGGAGACTTATTGTTTTTCAGAAGTGTTTCTTAACTATGTAGCCTAAGGCTGTTCAGCTGTAGAACCGTTACTGAAAGAATCTGGGCTGTTTTCCAGGTAGGGGTTTACAAAAAAATAGCCAAGAGGTTGAGCCATTAAAAAGACCAAAAACTATTTGCCCAGATATGTTGATTTTTCCAAGAGATTACTGTTGAAAAAGTAAGGGCTGCTGTTACACGGAACCAGACTTTTACATAATTACAACATTGGATATTTGAATGAAGAGAGTGTCTTGCTTCTACTGGAAGCCAGAAAGTTCCTTCAAAAGAATCAGACCTTAAAATTCTTAAGAAATCCACAAAAACTCCACGAATGTCATCTCTTTTGCTACCCGCCCCTCCATGCATTAATTGAGTACCTGGTACCTTATCCACCTGGTTTGTAATATTTTCTTGAGAATGCCAAGATGATGCTTCCCAATTTATTTATTTCAGTTTGATATGCAATGTGAAAAAAATGAGATGAAATCTAAAATCCTAAAATTCAAAACACACTCAAAACATCAACGCCAAGCCTTACTGCTGGTAAATTTATATTAAATTATTAATTATTATATATATGCAAATTTTCATGAGCATTGATCAATGGCCATGAGTACCATTCACAGAGATTGGGGAATGGCTGCAATCACAGCATTGTAAGATGGTGACAGATGTACCCTTAGGCCCCCTCCTCAGTTCAGAGATGGTCTTTCCCTTTTCACGTAAATGACCTCCTTGACTGCCCGTTCAAACCAGCATTCCTCCCTGTCCAGGATCATTCCCCAACGCTCTGTAAATGGTACTCGTGGCCATTGATCAATGGTCATGACAATTTGCATATTAATGAACATGAAAATGACCTCACGGCCCATTGTTAGTCAGTGGTGCTAGTTTCGGTCATTATGTAAATGTACTGTTTAAACCTGCAGTCAGCTGAGACTGAGGAAGTCACTTGGATAGTGATGAAACGTTTCTCCCACTGAAAACGCTACATCCAGATGAACAGATTCAGCTTTCTGGAAAAGCAATAACATGTTTTTAAAAGAGAAATGGCTGCAGGGACTGAGCCTTCTCTTGTCACTGGACATACAAACAGTCCTTGTGTGAACATTTCAAAAGCTTTGCTATCATAAATTTGTCCCTGAATATAAGAAGACCCAAGCATTGTTTAAACTGGAATAAATAGTCAATTTAAATACTGACACTCCTAAATGGTTTTGACTTTTATATGAGTTTTGTTGACATTAAGAAACTCATCATTTTTGTTTTCATCTGACTGATGAGCTATTTATAACAACCCTTCAATTAGAAACTGAGAGATTATTTACAGTTTCCTTTTTGAAAGAGCTGCAGCTTTTATAGAGGTGTTGGGCTATAATTATAAGCAGACATATTTGTGTATCCTTCCTCTGGCCACTTGCTCTTCTTCTCTCCTTCCCTCACCCGTCAGCCTGTTATTGTCTCAGGGTGGTCAGAGTCATGGCAGATGGTCAAGAGGAACTGCAGCTCACCTCGCCAGACCCAGCAGAGGTAAAGGTACAGGGGAGAGCACTTGGCCATTTGACAAAGAACACTATGTTACTATGATTCAGTACAAAAATACATACACACAGCCTGCTACTGAATCCTTGCCTGGACATGTGAGCACCCAGATGGTGAAATTTCACATTTCAGTCTCAGTTTTGTCCAGATACAAACAGTTGTGAGACTTTTTCTAGATGGGAGAAAAACAAGCGTGGGAAAGAACCCATTATATTCCTCTTCACTTTTAATAAGCTTATAGAAATGTGTCATGTTTTCCATTCCCAGGAGAATGAAAGTGATCAGCCTCTTTTAGAAGTTGTCATTCATTAACTTTGAGTAAATGTATGACTGAAAGGTCGTCCACTCTCCCACCATACACTGAGCAGCTCAGCAACTTCATACAGGAACTATTTCTAGCCACACAGACTGGTGGGGGTGAATCAAAGTAATTATACTCTGCTGGTTGTGTTACGTGAGAACACAACAATATGCAGTGTAGATGTGATGGTCCTAAAATAGCCGCCTTTGTGGTGTGTCACAGCTGGACTCCTGTTGTGGAGAGTGGGCGGGAGATGAGGTGGTGGGATAGTGGGCCTTGGGAAGAAGGGAAAGAAGAGCGAGAGAAGCCAAGGTGAGGGGATGGAGAGCACTCTGATGTGAAGGGTGGATGAGGAGAGGATGGGGACACAGTGTCGGACAAATGGGGAAAGAAAACAAATGCATCATGAATGAAAGACAGAATATACCTGAACTAGCGGGTTTCTAAAACACCAGCAGCAGTGACAACATCCTGTCATTGTTGAGCTAATTATATGAAAACTGCAAAAAAGTTACACCCACAAGCCACATTTTCTGTGATGTGTGGGTTTCAACCTTGAGTGGACAGTCTATAGTTTTAAGGTAAATACAGGGTGCCAACAGCTAGTTTAGCCCCTGTGGTGACCAGGAACAAAGAGTTTGATTATCTTATTCAATAAGCTAAGTGAGGGACTGCAATTTGAGACTACTTTATTAACCTGTTTTCATTCCCAGGACCTCAAATACTGCTCTTTTGTGAAAAGCTGCTGGGGTCACACAGCAGCTTCAAGGTGCACAAGGTGTCCTTAGGTATTGGAGCTTTGCACCTGCTGCAGCAATATTAGATGCTGAGAGCAGTTCAACAGTTCAATTTTAAACACAGACAGAGGTGTATAATTTACAATACTGGCAACTGTTGGGAACTTTGTGTTTTGCATTTATTTTTGCTTTGTTTAACTCGCTGTTAGTTTTGCTTCCACTTTCTGTTTTGCTAGTTTTAGGTACTAAAATTACTTTAGTTCAGGGTTACTGTTATACTGATTTAGGTTAAAATATACCTGTTCATAACATTAACTCTGCACATTGAAACGTGAAGTTTAAATGTACCCAGTGAGGCCAAATGGGACACTAAGGGATCTCTGAAAAGTGACAAATTGGGAATGAGAACAGTCTCACCAAATAAGGAGGTACCAATACCAAAGTATAACTTGTGCATGTCTCTGAGATGCCAGTGGCTTTGAAAAAAATGCAGTATTAGAAGACAGGTGAATGAAGACAAGCTCTACTAATCTTGGTAAAATTCAAATACTTTGACTCATTTACTTGTATCACCTTATGAAGAATTAGATGGTTTTCTCTATTTCATCTGACTGCTAGATTTTTTTTTTTAAATGCAAAGACATGAAGTTGTGTTTTTATCTGAATTGAAGGGTGTGTAAATTATGTGGTCACTATTGTATTGGACTTGTATTGGTCACTAAGTATTGGACTACTGAAGTGCCATTTTCCTGTGTGTCCCCAGTGGTCAGAAGTTTACACTCATCACAAGCATGATTGTCATGGTAATTTGGGTCTTTTAATGATTTATTTTAACTGTTCTTTTTCCAGGTTGGAATGATTGTACGAGGTTGGAATGACCGAGGGTGGCTGTAGCTCAGGAGGTACAGCAGGTCATCTACTAATGAGAAGGTTGGTGGCTTGATCCCTGGCTCCTCCAGTCTGCATGCCAAAGATCCTTGGGCAAGATACTAACCCCAAGTTGCTCTCCGATGCATCCATCAGAGTGTGAATGTGTGGGAATGTTAGATAGAAAAGAATTTAAGATTAGGAAAAAATGTGCTTGTGTGAATGAGGCATGTTGTATAAAGCGCTTTGAGTGCTCAGGTAGGGTAGAAAAGCGCTATATAAGTTTTTAGAGTTGAGGTCAGGGATGTCATGGACCCTGGGCGTTTGACCTGGGGTTTTGAGTTTTTGAGTTCATGATTCCTTTTGATTTTAAGAATGAAAGAAAGGTTTATGTTTGAATTTTGGTTCCTTGTTTCTTTTGTAAATTAGGTCATCTTTGGTTTGTGTAGTTTGGTATTCATATGAGTTGCATTTTCACTCTGTTCCTTCAGTGTTCCCCATTTAATCCTATTGTGTTAATTCCCTATGTTAGGTTCATGCATGTATCTACATTCCCCATTTAGTTACAGTTTTCATGTCCTGTTTTATTTTGGTAGTCTTTGGTCTCTTGTGCTTTGTATTTAGTTTTACTTCCCTTGTCTCATCGTCTCTGATTAGTTTCAGCTGTATTACCCTGTGTTTCCAATTTTCCTAGATTGCCCGTTGTGTCTGTGTGTAACCTCAGTTTGCTTGTGTTCCTTGTTGCGTTGTACTGTTGTCTTCACTGTGTACTCAGCCTACTTGTTCCCAGCTCTTTCCTAGTGTTTTCCTAGTATTCCTAGTGCCCTAGTTAACCCTGTTTTAAATTCAGTTTTCTTTTGTTACCTATGGACTAATATCAGCCTAAATAAATGGCTCGCTTTTTGTTAGAAATCTGCTTCTCTCCGTCTCTGCATTTGGGTCCTTACTTCATCACACTCCATCATGACAGAACTACATGACCAGATGATGGACCCAGCAGACAGTTATTGGGCTTTGTGGACAATGGGTAGCTGCTTTCTCCATGGAGGGGAAGCAGTCTGTTCAGATCCTGATTAACCAGGTAGTTTCCACTAACCTGAGTTATGTGGATTATCTGCCTGACCTTTTTAAAGAACCAGCTCCCTCTTCTAAAAGGAAGCGGGGGTCTCGTCGTCATCACTTCTCACAATGGCTCAGTCCCGCATCCCCACCTTGACCCCACGCTGGTCCCTGCCAGAGTCTGCATCTCTGCCCACGTCTGTTGACCCTGGGCCCCCTGCAACTACCTACACCGTGTTTGACTCTGTTTGCTGTTCCTGAGCTGGCTAACCCTAAGCAACCAAAGCCACCCAGCCCTGAGCCACCTGAGTTGGCAAACCCAAAGATTGTGGGTACTGAGCCTTCTAATCCCGTGTACCCTGTGCATCCCCACCTTGAGGAGAATGTGACCTGTGCAATGCCGACAAGAGGAGACTGTGTGGCCTGCGCAACCCCAGGCCAAGTAGACTGTATGCCTTCCAAAGCCCCAGCCTGAGAATCCAGTGCATCCAGAGGGTCCTGCACAGCTCAAGTCACCAGAACCTTCAGTGGGTCTCCAACCTCCTGCCAAGCCACCGGAGGGACTTTATCTCCATCTGTGGTCTCCAGGCTGGGTCCCAGAACTTCTCCGGCTCCTCTGCCTAGCCCCATGGCCGGGCCAACCCCCAGAGCTGCCCCTCAGCCTTGCTTCTCATCCAGGCCAACACCCAGAACTGTCTCCCCGCTTTGCCCTGCCTACGGGCTGACCCTCAGAACTGCACCCAACCCTTTACACCCAGTTCCTGTTTTTTAAAGTCATTAAAGATGTATGCAATTCAATCATTCCAAACTTGAAAAAGAACAGACCTATATTACCTTCATACAATTTCATATCTTTGAATTTTAAAAAAATCTAGCCAGCTGCTTCTTTAACTACCAAAGTCTCGTCATCTATTCCTTTAGATGTGGCTAGGAGTCATTGGTAAGCATCTATGTAGGATTTACTACACTACATTTGTTTCTGATAGGGTTGTCATTGATGCAGTGATGATACAGCCTGGTATCGTGAAAGGTGTAAATGAACAAGGCAATTCTTTTTGCATGCGATCATTATGGATTTTGTGTGACTCATTTAAAGAGACACAAGCACACTATATGGACAAAAGTACTGGGCCACCTACACATTACACCTACAGGAGCTGGTTGGCCATGGAAACCCATGCCATGAAGCTTTCATTGGACAGTTGTAGTGCTGATGTTAATGCCAGAGAAGGTTTGGAACTGTGCAGTTACTGAGTCAGCAGAGCGCTGGCAACTTTTATGCACCATGCACCTCAGCACTTGGTGACCCCTCTCTGTAACTTGTTGTATGGCCTCCAATTACAGTACTTATTACAGTACTATTGAATGAGATCTTTAGAATGACCCATGGTTTCACAAATGTTTGTAAGGGCAGACTGCATGGGTAGGTGCTTGATTTTATACACCTGTGACAATGGAACCTAAAACACCAGAATTCAAAGATTTAATGCTGTGGCCCAATACTTTGATCCATATAGTGTAGCTTAAAGTAGCTTTTCCTTATTTTCTGCCACACACACACACACATGCACATGCACATGTACACACACACACACATATATAGTTTTGATGGTGGATACTTGTAAAAAATAAGTTTCAAGTAATGAGATCATGTATTTAAAGGCAATCGCTCTGAGTCAAATGATCAGGCTTCAATGTGCTCTAAATACTCCGTTTCCAACAATTTTTTCTACTCTTGGCTCTGTATGACGTCATTGAGAGTAGATTTAGTTAATTTGGTCATCTCAGGCATATAGCTCTGGCTGTGACCACAGAAGCTCCACCCACCTGTCTGCATGTGCCAGTCAATCAGGAAAAAACGTTGGCTTAAAGGAAGGAGAAAGTGAGCTTGTTTGAGCACGTTTAGAAAACCCCAGTAAAAAACAAACAAAACAAAAACACTGTAGAACTGTTTGTGGGTCACACCACGGCAACGGTGTATAACATCCTCTCTGCACTCCAGTTGGTCTACACAGCATAGAAACTGTCATATGATGCAAGAAAAAGGTTTAAAAACATCAGGCAACTCAATATTATAATGTCTGCATTTCACATGGGCCCAATGCCATCAAGCAGTCATTTAGTTTGACTCCCAGACTTTCAGACCTTTCCTGCATGTCACTTCGTCATTTCTGTCCCTTATTTCCTGTCAGCCTGTGATAAAGCTCTTTATTTGTTTTGGGTAATCTTTTTACTGGACATAATGAGTGTCACAGTTACAGCATTAGTTGACTACATGTGATATCTTTGGCTCTGGCTATTACATTCTTCTCTGAATGGAGCAAAGCATGTGATGGATATTGCTCCTGAGTAATCAGTAAAATAAAGTATTTTAGTTACTTTCTCAATCAACTAACCATCCACCTTCCAGCAAGCAAACAAGCTGATAATCTCTAAGGATTGTTTTATCTGAGTGGCTTTACCAATAATGGTAAAATAATCACATTAATGTGCCGTTACTGATTAATATATAATATATATATAAAATACAGCACATTCACTGTTCACACAGTTTCAGTTCCTTTCATGAGAAGATTGCGTGCCACATGCACTTTATTTTTATGCATCCTTTCCAGTGCAATTGGCAGCAGGAAGCTGAGGAAACTTGATCCAGGAGCACAAAGGAAATAAACAGGGGAGGGGGAAGATGGTGCAGAGATAAAAGTCAAGGAGGAGCGTGGTGATGTCCTTCGTACATGAATCCTGTTTCTGTCAGCAGCTCCAGCCCTCATCATGTTCTCTGCTCCTCTGAGTTGTCCATCTTCACTCAGCTGATAGGAAAAAATCTCAAACTCTTTCTCTCCACCACAACACAAAACTTAAGCTGGAAGTTCTAATATTTTATGTCCTCTTTAACTGACTGAAATTTACACCTTGTTGTCAGAACAGCAGCAACACTAGAAGATGAGCTAGGGACAGAAGGAGGCACATTACAAGATTACCGATGTAATCCTCTAATTACACTTGGTCCCTATTTTATTTGGGTTAGTCGTGTTGCTCATGGGTGGTGATGCGGTCCTTAGAAAAGTGTAATCTAACTCAACCTGATTTTGTCATTGGGTACCTCATATATTGTAAATGGGTACCTGACCTGGGGCTGAATTTTCATGGTGTATTTAATCTGAGTGTGAAGTGCTTTTTTATGACTTTATTAGATAGTAACAGTAGAGAGATTGTCAAGAGCAAAGGGAAAAAGAGACTGGTACTGGCATGCACTAAAAGTCTCAGCTGGGTGTGAGGTAGGGGCTGCATGCCTCACAGTTGATGCCTTAACCATAAACACAATTTAACAGTTCTCACAACTAAAGGAAAAGTCACAGAGGTGTGAACAGAGACGAACGGGTGAAATTTGTGCTGGGCAGTCTGAACAAAAAGGCATGTTGTAATTTATCACAGGCAAAATGTTTGATTCTTAAGGCTTTGTCATTCTAATTCATGAGCTAAGAAGAAAAGGCCCATCATCAAACAGGTGGATTGGGGTGAAAAAATATGGATCAAACACTCCAAGAGCTACATATGCAAACAGGAAAAAAAAGCATTTTAATCATTAATAGCAGACCCTTTTCTATATTAACAGAATAGGTCCCCTTTAAGTAATGCTTAAAGGGGACCTACTTTGTCTCTTCCCAACACCATATTTTTATTCTTGCATTCTGCTAGAATAGATTTGAATGATTCATGGTTCAGAATAGTCCCTTCATCCCTCACACTGGGCCTTGGTGCAGGCCCTCAGTTCATCCAGAATCAGAATCAGAATACTTTATTAATCCCAGAGGAAATTATGTGGTCACAGTGGCTCCAGGACAGTAAGAAAAGTAATTAACAAGTTAAAATACCAATATTAAATAATACAATAGCTTACAAATTACAAAATATTACCAATAGCTCTAATAATACAAATCACTCTAACATATAAATATCCTAATATATTACACAAAATTGACTATAGATAAGTTGAATTGAGGTGCCCCTCTTATCATACTGCCTTTATTATATTAAGGGTGTACAGTTGTTGCAGTGTATACTTGTGCTTTAGATGGAGGAGTTGTACAGAGAGAGCCACAGGCAGGAATGATTTCCTGTGTCGTTCAGTGGTGCATTTGGGTAATCTCAGTCTCTCACTGAGCGTGCTCCTGTGACTGGCCAGCACGTCATGGAGTGGGTGGGAGGTACTGTCCAGCATTGTCCTTAACTTGGACAACATCCGCCTCTCCGACACCACTTTTAGAGAGTCCAGCTCCGTCCCCACAACGTTACTGGCCTTGAAGATCAGTTTATTGAGTCTGTTGGCATCTGCTACCCTCAGCCTGCTGCCCCAGCATGCAACAGCATAGAGTATGGTACTGGCCGCAACAGACTCATAGAAAATTCTGAGCATTGTCTGACAGATGTTAAAAGACCTCAGCCGCCTCAGAAAATAGAGACAGCTCTGGCCCTTCCTGTATATTGCAGTTGTGTTTTTAACCCAGTCCAGTTTATTGTCAGTGTGTACTCCGAGAAGTAAACAGGAGTCACTGCTGTCCTGGTCTACTGTTTGAAATAAGATTTTTTAGCTGCCTTCTCCCTCCATTTAAGCTTACTTTCCTGTGATTGGCTGTCTCTCATAAACAGAACATTTAAACAGTAGTTGGATTGGGCTTATGTGGTCACTGCCATCACACAAGAGCAGAATACACTTTCTAAAATGAAGTGTTTAGAGCAGCATGAAGCCTCACAGGAATTACTTGTACACACACTGTCTCTCTCTCTCTCTCTCTCTCTCACTCTCTCTGGCAGAGGCTGTGCTGTACATGTCTTGGACCAGCCCCGTGTTTGCTATTAGGCTTTAGACTGCACAAACCTTTTCACAGTCCCCATAACACTTGGAGGAAATTCTTCCTTTTTTAGTGCAATACTGATGAAACTGCAGGAAGTTCTTAGAACTCTGTTTTCAGGGTCTTTTTTTTAGCTCATACTTCAGGGTAGATGCTCTCAAACCACAAGAGGAAACTTCTAGTAACAGGTCTATATCAATCCCCATACATATGTGCCTGAGATGACCATATTACGAATAACCACACTGACTGACATCATAGAGATCCAAGAGTAGAAAAAAGCTGTCTGGAACAGAGTGTTTAAAGCAGCTTGAAACCTAATCTTTTGGCTCGTAGAGAAGCCTTACACTGAACCTATTATATGAAAACTTTGACCATATATAATATGAACACGAACATCCACCATTGTAAGATTATATATACGACAGAAAATAAGGAAAAGTGTGGGTTCCCTTTCAATTAAACAATTCAAGTGACTATTATTTATTATTGTTGTATTATTTAGTATAAATTCATATTACTAGAGACTGAGTCTGTGTGTCTGGCTCTGTTATCATTTCTTTCCATGTAGAACAAAGACCAGAGTAGCAGAATCAGTGAATCAGAGGACTGAAGTTTCATCACTGAGGTCAGAAGCGCCCAGGGCTTCTTTCATTCTCTCTGGGTAACCCTGGCTGATTGCATTATCTACAGCAAATGGATTTAAAAGCTTTAGTTTATTGTGCCACAGAAGGCAACTGCCATAAACAGTTAATAGCATGATAAACAAGCAGGCAGGCACAGACAGCGGCAGAGGAGGCAAACAGCCACATGTGACACACACACACACACACACACACGCACGCACACACACACACACGCACGCACACGCACGCACACACAGAGAAACAGAAAATGCAGACCCAGCACACAGTTTCTCTCTGGAACTAGACCACCACTCTTGCTTCCAAACAGCATTAGCAGGAGGGTCTAATTTAATAAGGTTTAAATCCCTAGGGACAGCTCTGGAGAACAGAGATTCCATCAGAAAGGTGCCAACATGCACATTGTGAATGAAGTCACAAAGAAATAAACATATTTTGCTAAAAAATACAATGGTGGGTGAAGCTAGTCA
Source organism: Heterochromis multidens (assembly GCA_015108495.1). Taxonomy (NCBI): domain Eukaryota; kingdom Metazoa; phylum Chordata; class Actinopteri; order Cichliformes; family Cichlidae; genus Heterochromis; species Heterochromis multidens. The sequence continues at coordinate 9,852 of VUQS01074248.1, read as the reverse complement.
GTGGCACAAACTTTCAATTGAACACTCGAATACAAATGCATTCCTGTATGTGCACGTTTATCTGAATCAAGGCCTTAAATCCATGTACATTGTAATGCAGTCAAAAGGTTATTTTCTATATGACCTTGTTGAACATGACATGTCTACATATTGTCAATGTGTCAGAGAAGTGCTGACTCATCTTTTAATACATTTTTAGATTTTTTTTTGTATTAGTTTGTGGTTGAACTGGGTCATCCAATCTACAGCAATACAGAATGAAATAGACCAAATTCTCATGTTAGAAAGACTTAAAGTTAGCAATCATTGATTTTTCCCTCATTAATCCATTATCATTATTATTCCTGCATTCTATCTCAACGTCAAATTATATCTCACTTCTGACTCCAGCAGCAATTAAAATGAACAGTTTTTGTTCCTGGTCAGTCTGTGTAATGAGATAAGGAAAATCACTTCAAGTGAGGACAGTTACCTGTTTGGTAAAAGGCTTGTGTCATAGATTTAGGTCAGGAGTTAAAACCTGGTTGAAGATTTACAACATAACTTGAATGCTCTTGCACTTACAGTGGTCTAAATGGTTGTAGAGTGTGGAAGTCTTCTGTGTCTCAGAAATACTGTGGAGCCCAAATGTTTGGGCTTAACTGAGAGAGGGCAAGCTACCTGAAAACTGTAATCAGTTACTCATTTTAAAAAATGCAATTAAATCACAAACCTGTTGTCATAAAAGCCAGCCCTCAGTTCTCAGTTGATATTAAGCACTTTTAGGATGCAGGAATCTTTTCAGAGTTTCAACTCAAGGAAGGATTACCATAGTTCTTTAAATCCTGTTTTCAGCCATTTTTTTTTTTTTAGCTCCAGCTCCAGTGAAAGTATTTTCCAGAACAAGAGAAACTCAGTGATGTAAATGTACAGTTATTGTACAAATGTACAAACAGTGCTGCAGCTAGCTCTAAGAAAAGAACAAAACAGAGAGAAAAGGACCAACATTAAAGTCCTTGATATTTAAAGGGAAGGTGATCAGTAAAATGAATAGAGGGACACTGTTAACCTGAGATGTGTAAAACAAACATGAATTTGTGTTTTTTTCTGGGAAATCCAAATGGTTGTTGCTCCCAAACATCAGTAGACATCGTCACAGAGCTTAACCTGTGGACTGTATATAAAAGAAGGATGACGTTACCTGTTTTGAAGTCTCCATGTAAATGTTTTGGGCACCACCATGTTATTTTATTCAGAACCAGAATTGATTATATTTGGAAGAGAGGGTGAAGTGCTTAGTTATAAGCTAATGATGGCATACTTGGTTAGTAAACAGCATTCATAAATTATATTTGTGCAAGACACAGATACCTGCTAATTATTGGTATGCAACAATTTAATAAAAAATACTAATAAACTCAATAAACTGATCTTCAAGGCCAGTAACGTTGTGGGGATGGAGCTGGACTCTCTAAAGGTGGTGTCGGCGAGGCGGATGTTGTCCAAGTTAAGGAATTGTCCTTGGACAATACCTCCCACCCACTCCATGACTTGCTGGCCAGTCACAGGAGCACGTTCAGTGAGAGACTGAGATTACCCAAATGCACCACTGAACGACACAGGAAATCATTCCTGCCTGTGGCTCTCTCTGTACAACTCCTCCATCTAAAGCACAAGTATACACTGCAACAACTGTACACCCTTAATATAATAAAGGCAGTATGATAAGAGGGGCACCTCAATTCAACTTATTTATAATCAATTTTGTGTAGTATATTAGGATATTTATATATTAGAGTTATTTGTATTATTAGAGCTATTTGTAATATTTTGTAATTTGTAAGATATTGCATTATTTAATATTGGTATTTTAACTTGTTAATTACTTTTCTTACTGTCCTGGAACAACTATGACCACATAATCTCTGGGATTAATAAAGTATTCTGATTCTGAAAATTTCAATCATCAAAAATAAAGCATAAACCTCTTGGAAAATTTGTATCTCAGTCTTTGTCAGATAATTCCATTAAAAATTCTCCAAAAGGCACCGACACACACACACACAAACACAACGGCGAGGTCCAGTTCAGTGATTCGAATTAATAGAGGTAAGGCTGAACAGACAGCTATCAGCTATCAGCTACAGGTGCCTTTCTTGGAGAACCTGTCAATCAAAGTGGGAATGCCCCTAACTCCGTTGCACAGATGGTGGAGTAATAAAACGATTGGTTTAACCTCATTCAAATGGTCCACATTTGATGGCTTTTGAGTCTGAAAATTGGTGGGGGGGGGTCAGCTGTTTGTTTGTAAAGTTCCTTTTGCAATGATTCCATCATGTGCCTCTGGTGTGTGAGCATTTAAGTGTGAACGGGGCAGTAGGTGAACTTCAGGTGAGCTGTAGTTTGGCACTCAAATCTTGTAAACTTTATTCTGAAATGATTTGACTAACAGCACACCATGTAATGTGCCCAGTTTGCTGTTGCTTTACAGTTTATAAATTAATTTTTCCTTCCACGACTTGATCCTTCTGATTTTGATTTCATTTTTCAAAGTGAAAATTGTTCAAAATAATCTTAAGAAAAACAGCATGTAGTAGTTGCAGCAGAGCCAAAATGACATTTATAGCCCTTTTATATTTTTTTTCAGGCTTTACTTAAAATGCAGGTGACAGTGAGGACTACATTAACAAACTGCTTTAGTCCATCAACTCTGAATGCATAAAATTCACTATTCATCATTTCTTCCTCCTTCAGTTTCTAGCTTTTCTCCTGTCTTTTTGAACTCTCTGTTTCATTGTAGCGCAGAGATCTCCATGGAAACAAGGTTTAGTTCAGTCAGCAGAGATGTGGAGACTTATGTGAAAGAGACAAAAGTGGGATGGATGTAGAAAAGCTTGGTGAAAGCATAGAGTGGGTTATTTCTATTGTTTGTGGCCATTGAGGGGAGTCTAACTGCAGCTGACTAAGTCCTCCTGAAGACTGATCACATGCAAAGTTACACTGAAAGAACAGAACAGTTCAAAGAAATCGATCTCTGTTTGATTAATAAACAGATTATCACATTTAAAGCATAACTTTATGTATCGGCCATTAAGCTTGACGCATTTCTTTTCTACCCAAACATTAACATCAAATTCAGTCAGTAACAGCTCCACAGATGTGAGTGGGTGTACACATCCCTAATGACATGATGTGAATATTAATGTGGTCTGAACATGATGAGTAAAACACTCGTTGGGTATTATCCTCTCTGTGATTGCCTGTTAAGGAAAAAATAGTGAAGATTATCTTGTGTAGTTACTTAGTAACTACTGTACACAGTACGCTGCCTCACTTTACATGAGGGAACAAATTGTGGGTTATGGTTAGGTAATCATGAAGTAATGAGTTACTATTGAGTAACTTCTCTGTGTGAAGAATTGGTACATGAGGGTGCATAAAAAGTGTAACTAATGATGAAGGGCTCAGTAATGAAAGGTGTTTGGTTAATCAGGAACACTCATGAATAAAGTAGGACATTTCATGGATTTAAAAATTAAAATTTCAAACAAATTATAATGTTAATGTCAATGATTCACTGTTACAGTATTTCCCAGTCAGCTCTCTATAACTAATCATTAACTGGTTGGGTTAAGAGGTATTTGGAAAGTAATTATACAATTAAATTTTTTTAATCTAGCTCCAAATTATAATGTAAGATATCTCAGGACACTTTACAAAGTAAGTGCCCCAAGAGTATTTTAAATAATACAGAGAAAAACACAACAATTCCACTAATATTGGCTTACCAGTTCCTCACTTGATCTTAAGTAATTACACTGTTGGCATATTTTATTGTGCCAGCTTGTAAAGTGATCCGCAAAAGTACGAAAAAAAGCAAGAAAGCAGGGAAAGAGATAAATGGTGGCGTTTGAGAGAAGTTTTTGCCTGCATAAGAACCTTGTAAGTCAGCATATATATAAATGAAGGATGTAGCTTAGTAGCATTTTGGTTGCAACCATCAAACTCCTTCTATAAGCAAGTCTCACAACTCAGAGCCATTTTGGATCAAATCTGGGTGGTTCTTTGTAGTCTCTATGAAAATGACCAGGGAGAAAGCCATAAATTCAATGATCATAAGAACCACACAGAATCACCAGTCAACCAATAACTAAATAAAAAACAAAAAAACAAAAACAAAAAACAACAAAAAACAAAATGAGGATTAAAAAATGTTCCCCGCACAGTATCACAACATTGGCTTTGAAACAGCTGTGAACCTCTGTTTCATTTGTCAGTTAAACAACATGAGTGGCTGTTTGGGGAGGAGGAGGGAGCTCACCATTCTGATGAGTTTCCAATGTCCAAAATTTAACTTTCAAACCCAAAAGCAGCGCCAATCAACTCAAATCTGCGTGAACAACAATCTCCCATAATGCATTACGTTTATGAAGTCATGATCACGCGCTCTATTTAGGATTCCTCTGTGTACCATGTCTCCTCCTTCTATAACGTGTCTGTCACCATGTTGCCATTGTTTCGTTTTTGGAAGCCAGAAGTGACCATATTTGGGCAAAAGAGTGGAATGCTAAGTTATCTGCTAACATTAGCAAGCTTGGTTAGAAATCTGCATGTATGCGTGCAATGCACTAATGCACGTTTCTGCTAATTACCTCTGAGTAACAGATTAATAAAATACTAGAATTTTACTCAACAAAACTGAAGCACAAACTACCTGGAAGCTCTATGTGACATAGCAGTACTCCAAAAGCCACCAACAGTACAAACATGGTGGAGCGGTCCAGTTCAGCAACTCCGATTAGTGGAGTATATACACAAGCCTAACAGGCAGTTATCAGCTGAGAGCTATAAATGTTAGTCAAAGTCACACTCCTGACTTTAGCCTTAAAATCCAAATGGGTGAGTTAAAAAAAGTCATACTGTGTATAGCTGTGACAAAGGGGTAAACTATCCATAGAGTTCAAAACTATTTTTTTTTTCTTTGTACCAGGCCAAAAACAAGTTTTAATGCTGTGAAGCTGGCGATTTAACACAGGAGTTTATGGGAATAACTCCCTTTTTTTTAGTCAGTCTCAAGTGGCCATTAGAGAAACTGCAGTTTTTGGCATGTCATGTTGGTTTCACTTTTGTTAGCTGCAGAGGTTGCTGCTTGTAAATCATACGCACTTATTTCATAACATTTTAAATATAATGACATTTCTGTATAATTTAAATGTATTTATATATCTTTAATCTTCTAACACCAGACATTTTGACACTGAGCTTTTCTAAAGTTGTGGGGAGTTGAATGGGCTTCGTTTCATACCTCCAGCTTGTAAGTTCCCAAGTTCAAAACCCAAGATACCTCCAAATGAAATCATTATGGCTGCATTATAGAATAGGTAAAGCTCTTCTAGACCCAAAGCAGCTGTTATGGAGTTTTGAAAGCTTTAAAGGCTTTGATGATCAAAATGACCTTGATGTGTAAAAATCTGTGGTGCAGTAGCAAAAAACTCTTCTCAGGAAACACTCCATGCAAACTGAAATGTCATTATCCAGATTGTCTAATAGCCACAGCTTCAATTATGAAAGCATTACTGAATGAACGGGTCTTTCCTAGGAAGAAGATGACGTGTAGGCACATAGATAGCAATGTGAAATGAAATAAGAAAACATACTATCCAAAATACCAGCTCAGACACTTTTCAAACCAGCATATTACAGTTATATTTATCTAAGAGCAAAACTACGATGTATGAAAACTATGGCAAAAATGTTTGATAGTAAGAATCATGTCCAAAAGTTGCAACTTAATTTAGAGTCAGTTTATACAGAAGATTACACTTTAAACCACATGTGATGTCAACAAACAGTTTTTTTATAATACTGCCTGTACTTGTTTTCAGTCAGCTTCATTAACATAGTAGAGAAGAACTTCATTCCTGAAATGAATCATTACACACTTTCACATCTTGAACCAGGCAAACACAAAAGAAGGCAGAAGAGTAAATCATGTTTATGTGTTGACTCAGCAGTGATGATATTACATGAGAAAAGTTAAGAACAATCCTTTGAAAGCAAGACAGAATGCCTGAGAGTCTCACTGCAATATGTTCCAATATACGCTGAATTTTTACCTGGTTACCTGAGTTTTTTGTTTTCCTTTGCATTAATAAAGATATTTCAACCAAGAATTGCTGCAGAAAATGATACAAATTGGTACATAAAAATTCAGCAGAATGAAAGATTAAAAGTTTCTGACTCTCAAACTGTCTCTCTCTGACTTTCCTAAGGGAAAATCCCTCAATTATAGTGTTGCCCAATACTGCTACTACTCCTACTACTAAAAATAATAACAGTATCTTTTTTGTCATTGCACATGTATGCAATCCTATCAGTGCAAAGGTCTTTAAAAAAAAAAGGCATTCATTGTAGGGATTATTCTCTTAATAAATATTAATAAATACTCAAAATAAAAACTATGCCCTTTTTGTTCATCAGTAGCTGGACAAGTATTTTACACATTAGTGTAAAGTCAGATAGTGACTACTCACCAGCTGGACATCAATGTCAGAAAACTGATGTTAATTGCAGCAATGTCTCAGATCCAACAGAGACCATCTGAAGTACCCAGTGGTTAAAATTTATGATGGATCTGAGCACACAATCTGCAAAAATGCTTCTCCATGTATGGGCCCTCTTATATAATTCTCTTTATTTATTTACTCAGTCTCCTGTCTCCTCTCTGACGCAGTGTTAGAGGTCATTCTGAAACAGTCATCTATAACAGATGTTTGATGGTTATCACTGTCCTTAAATGCCAGCACTTCCTGTCTCCAGCAGTCACTGAATAAATAGTATGAATCTATTTTACATATACTGTCCTGAGAAATGCATTACAGCATCTTTATTTCCTGGCAACTGAGGGCCTCAGTCTCTCTGACAGTATTATGACAGTAGCATAAATTGCAAAGTACACTGCCAGATTATGTGCCAGTATCTACACACAGCAGATCTATTTCTAAGTATTTTCTGTCTATATAAAGACAGAAAACATGAGGGGATGAGGGAGAGCGATGGTGTGACTTTCTGGAGATTTTTAGTTAGACTGATTATTTCTATTTTCTCTCTACAGGTGAATACATTAACAAAAGGGCTATTTAGATCAAGTGCCTATAAAATACAAAGCTCATGCCTGTAATAACAATGAAAGGTTAGACACAGAATTGTGTGAACTCCACTACTTTTTTATATATAATACCCAGTTTGATTGAAATTGGCCGAAAAGGGAACATTTCAAAATTTTCTATTGAGAGCTTGTTGTATCTCTTCTTCTGTGAAAAAAGGTTTTGGACGTAAAGCACTCAAGCTCTGAACAGACAGCGTGTTGTTGGGTGATACAGAGGTGTAAGAAGCACACAAACATTTAAGAAAATCCTTCTGAAAGCAAGTCTCAAAATTTGGCAGACATCTTGGAACAAATCTGGGCAAGTATTTTGAAGCAACACATTTAATACCAATTGTGACTAGCACATAAAAACTGCATGCTGTATCTGATTAAAAAAATACTTTTAAAGTTTGATAGTTGTGCCGCAAAACAGATTTAAAAAGTGTTTTCTGGAAGTTATACTTCTACTCTGCATGTGCAGTTTCATGACATTACAGCTTCCTTAAAGGCTCAATCCAGAGTACTGACATGAGCAGCATCTCTGCTCATCCTACAAGAGCACAACAAAACCTATGCTAACTCAAACTATGATTCAGTAACACAAGAAAAAGCTGTACCCAGGGGTGCCAGTTTAGCCCATAGGTTGAGCAGGCGACCATGTGCCACATGGCCGAAATGCAGCGGCACAGGCTGAAGTCCGACTCATGGCCCTTTGCTGCTGCCACATCAGCTATTGCCTTGGCTGATATTATACCTATCAAAAAGCAAACCTTTTATAAGGTGTGCTGTTTAAACTGCTTTAATCTACAGATGCTGCCTATCTGCAAGCTGCTTTACAACCCACATCCACCCCAGCTCCTCCCTTTCATGCTGTTTCTGACTTAATCTCATATCTGTTGTCTTTGATACCGGCACTGTTCTGGCTGCTGATCTCCTCTCTCCTGCTTCCAATGTATCGATGTTGCTGTCAAAGATATAAATTACTGCACATGGAAATAAGAATCCTCTTTAGACTTTAGTGGTGTATGTATGTGTATTTCTGGAAAAAAACATCCCAAGTCGATAGCAGCTCCACAACTGTGAGCCCAAAATGACAATTTTGAGACACTCAATAGAACTTTTGAAATACAACAAATCTCCTTGTCTCCATCAGTTAGTGTAAGTTAAAAAGGAGTAAGTAAAAAAAAAAAACGCAGGAAAAAGACCTTTTAATTTTCACCTAAAAACGGTAAAAAAGACAGTAAACAACAGCCTTGTAACAGTAAGTCAGTGGTACTATTGAATCTGTTTGAAACATACTTTAAGGTAATTCAACAAACACAAGCACAACAATTACTCCATCTACTTAAATCATAGTAGTGTCAGGCTGCCTCTTCATTGAATGTGTCATGCTCTCTCAAAATTCTCTTAAGTGTCAGCCTTGGAGCCCAAGGTTGTTTAGTTTGGCTTCACAGTTGTGGTGATATTAGTGAGGGAATCTGAAGATATTTTGCAGGTGAATCATACACAGCCATTTGACAGCAAAAGGAAGCTGGCTAAACATTCTGCCACAATGTTTTGTCTTTTTTTGTATGACAGTGCCTACTTTTATGTTCAAGTTTCTGAAATCTGAATCTTTTAAATTATTTCTTATGACCATAGAGAAGCATCACCACTTCTGTTCAACAGCTTCTGGGAGTAGTATTCCTGAATTTTCTCTCTTTTCTGCTTTCAACACCTCCACTAGAAGGTGCATCCTCCTTCACCTTCACTAACTCACCTTGCATGCAAAACTTGAGCTCTTTGGCATCTGTGACGGTGCTGGCCGGCATCCTGTCAGGAACCTTCTTGCTCATGCGGTTGTAGTTCCTCCTCTTCTTGGTCTCGCCCCACAGGTTGGAGCCACCATGCATACTGGGAATGTTGAGCACAGCGATGCCTTCTAAGGATGTGTTGCTGAGGTCCAAGATGATCCCATCGCACTGAGGAGGCAAGAAAGGACACATTGAATCAAAAAGAGATGAAAAGATTTCATGTAATGTTCTGTTTAAGACAGACTCTTATGGATGCAAAAGTGGAATTATTCAGCTTTGTTCCCCTGTATTTAAGTTAAACTGTAGAATGAGTGACACCAGGGTATGTATTAATGCAATGCAGCCTTATGCCAACAGCCATCAATAATGCATTGCGTCCATCTGTGCAGAGATATACTAATTTTGCTACAACTGGAAATACACTACCAGTCAAAAGTTTAGACACACCTTCCCATTCAATTTTTTTTCTTTATTTTCATGACTATTTACATTGTAGATTCTCACTGAAGGCATCAAAACTATGAATGAACACATATGGAATTATGTAGTAAACAAAAAAATGTGAAATAACCCAAAACATGTTTTATATCTTAGATTCTTCAAAATAGCCACCCTTTGCTTTGATCACTGCTTTGCACACTCTTGGCCTTCTCTCAATGACCTTCATGAGGTAGTCACCTGAACTGGTTGTCACTGCACAGGTGTGCCTTGTCAGGGTTCATTTGTGGAATTTCTTGCCTTCTTAATGGGGTTGGGACCATCAGTTGTGTTGTGCAGAAGTCAGGTTGGTACACAGCTGACAGCCCTATTTGACAACTGTTAGAATTCATATTATGGCAACAACCAATCAGCCAAGTAAAGAGAAACGACAGTCCATCATTACTTTAAGAACTGAAGTTCAGTCAGTCCGGAAAATTGCAAAAACTTTGAATG
>VUQS01074246.1:5168-23452 GCA_015108495.1 Heterochromis multidens | reverse complement strand
GGGAGTTTGCCCCCTCACATATACTAATGTGCCACAAACAGGACTTTAATATCACCAACCATTCCCATGTTATTACGGTGTATCCATATAAATGGCCCACCCTGTACTTTGGCATACAGAGGAGTTCATGGTCGACTTAATGACTGCAAGGTGCCCAAATCATCAGCCCTCCACCACCATGGTGGACGGTTGGTATGAGGTGTTTGTGCTCATAAGCTTTGTTTAGTTTTCTCCAAACATCTCCACTTTGGTCTTGCCTGTCCAAAGGACTTTGTTCCTGAAGTCTTGTGGTTTGTTCAGACGCAACTTTGTAAACCTAAGCCGTGCTGCCATGTTCTATTTTTTTAAAGAAGAGGCTTTCTCCTGGCAACCCTTCCAGACAAGCCATATTTGTTCAGTCTTTTTCTAATTGTCCTGTCATTATCATGTGAGAGTAGTGGAGATGAGGACCCAAGAGCAGACTCATAGGCAGACAGCATTAACAAAAAGCGAGCTGTTTTATTAAGACTGGTGGTGCATCAAGAATGGCAAGAACACAAAGTCCAAAGCAAACAGAAAGCAGACTAGGAAACTACACTAGGGACAGGAAACTAGACAATTCACTAGGGCTAAAAAACACTGGGGAGAGTGAGCAGGTGTCCTGACAAAGACAAAGGGGAAGACAGCAACTATATATACACAGAGGGGTGATAGGGAAGTGGAGACAGCCGGGGAGAACAGGTGAACTAAATCACAAGAGACGAGACACAGGAAGCAAAACTAAACATAACGCACACAAGATGAGACACCATCAAAATAAAACAGGAAACATAAATGCTGAGACAAAGACATAGACACATGACATAGACAAAAGGTAAACAAATAGAGACAAGACTAGTTACACAAGGAAACACCAATAACTAAACACAGGAGGAGGGAACACTGGGGGGAACTCAAGTCTAAAGCAATTTGGAACACAGAACAATACAAGAAATAATAAACATTACACAACCCAGAGATGTCATAATAAATAAACAAAACCAGAAAGACCACAATACTCAAAACACTGGGTCAACTGACCCAGGACCATGACAGTCATGAACTTTAACATTTAACATGCTAACTCTTGCTGTTTTTTTGTTTTCTTTTGCAGTTTTCTGAGCATTGCACGGTCTGACCTTGAGGTGAATTTGCTGGGACATCAACTCCTGGAAAGACTGGCAACTGTCTTGAATGTTTTCCACCTGTCAATAATCTTTCTTGCTGTAGAATGATGGACTTCAGTTTGTTTGGAAATGGCCTTATAAGCCTTCCCACGTGGATGAGGACTAACACTTGCTTCTCTAAGATCATTGCTGATGTCTTTCCTCCTTGGCATTGTGTTAACACACACCTGAATGTCCTGATACATGAAACCGTTTTGCAAGACTAAAAAGCGTATGTTTGTTTGTTGACAGTTAAGCTGAAGGCAAAACTGATGAGGTGATGAAGACAATAACAAACTACTATCTTTGCTTGCTTATTTGCTTTTTTAGATGTCAAACATATGATGAAGTTACTTCATGAAAGGGCAAATACAGGGGAGGTACATGCACTCCTTGAGGCAAAAGAGTTGTTTACTGTTAGGTGCACAAGATGAGTTAAGTTTTGGCTCAGGGGAAAATATATGGGGGAATTTTTTATTTTTTTTGTCTCTCTTCTCCTGTTCCAGTGAAAGTACAGTAAAGAAATATCCAATTGTTGTATTTCCTGGAGAAAAGACAGAGATGCAAATGGGAACCAGTGCACCAATATTCATTTATTCTGGTTTGTGAAAGCAAGTGACTGTATTGCTTTGGCACAATTCTCAGAGCAGGAATGTCATTCTCGCCACTCTTAATGCAGCTCTCAAAACAGTTCAGACATTTTTCATAACACAGACTCACCTTTGCAAAAAAAACTAAAACAATCCAAACCGTTTTTTATGTGTCAAAACATGCAAAGTCAGTCAATCACTTCATCTCTGTGATGAATGAATAAAAACCTTTCACCACCGTTTTAAGATGTAGACACCAAATTGTTTTTTACTTTTGTCAAAATCTTACTGGCTTTGTAAAGAGTTCTGCACAAATGTAGGCCTAATGCAGAGTTAAAAGTGTTCAGACACAAAAATGAAACGTGAAGGATTTGTTTGAAACTTTACAAAGTTGCTGAAATCAAGAAAAGCAAAATAATACTCGTGAAACTGTATGCATCAGAACATAGACAAAGAAAATATATACAATCTGAGAATGTAGCACCAACTACTGTATAGTCCAGTAAAGTCATGCTACATACATTCAGCAGCCACTTTATTAGGCATGCCTGCTCCACTGTTCATTAATCCAAATATCTAAGCAGCCAATGACATGTCAGCAATCCAAAGCATTTACACATGTACACATGGTCAAGACAGCCTGTTGAAGTTCAAACTGAGCATCAGGAATAAAGGTGATTGAAAGTGGCATGTTTGTTGATGCAAGACAGGCTGTTGATGCAAGACAGGCTGGTCTGAGTGTTACAGAAACTGCTGATCTACCTACTATTTCTAGGGTTAACAGAGAATGGTCTGAAAAAGGGTGTGAGCAGCAGTTTTCTGGATGAATATATATATATATATATATATATACTGCAATCAGATTTTGTGCCTAATCCTGCACTTCTTAATCCACAGGAGTCTTCTTTCTCACCTATCGCCCTTCCAGACAGAAATATGGCCCCCATCTTCACTGCTGCTGACTACCGTGCAGGTCCTGCAGCCCAAAACTGTTCCCAATATCTCAACATATTTTAGGTTCCCAAGTCAGCTCCTGAGTTGACTGCCGACCTTCTTGTTTTGTTCCCAGGTCGTCCAATGCCAGAATCAGTTGACATACCAACAGACCCGATCCTCTTCTGGCCGAACTTCAGCTTGCTCCAAAGTCAGCCGTCTTCATTGTCACTCAGTGCTGGGAAGACTTGTGTGCCACTACCTGGCTGGAGCCCGGGTGTCTTCTTATCCAAACACTTACATCCTGTGCAACCTCTGGAGGGGATTATCCTGCACCACCAACCTCCTACCTGGCCCTAGAGGAGATTATACCTGTTTGCTGCCCACTTGAGTGACTGAGAGATGTGCTGTCATTCCACTGTTCTCAAGGCACCGGCCATCAGTGTTTATGGTCTCATTTTTCAGTTTTGATTTAGTGGATTATTTGCTGGGGTTTTTCAAATCTCACTCTGGATTGGTGACAGAGGCTAGGAGATGTATTGGATTTCAGTACTCTCCCAGGTGTCTCTTGTCCATGGAGCCTTGGTGTATTTTGTTTCTATCTCACAGTTTTGCAGCTGTCATTGATTACATTTGTTTTTCCAGAATGAATTTAGCCCTTTAGTCTGTGCTCTGTCAGTTTTTGACTAACATTATTAAATGATATGAAAATAATTGCTTTGGGTTTGGGGTGGGGGGGATTTCTCAAGAAAGCCAAGTTGTTCCCTTCATAAAGGAATAACACAAATATCATCTTGTTATTCAAAACATACAAGGATGGCTCCACTTGGCCTTTTAGTACACACACACACACACACACACACGCATGCTCTAAAATTTAAAGCAAGCCCATTGTTGTTTTATGCAAAGTGTCTGAAGCTGGATAGGTCGCACAGAGACATATGCAAATCAGCCAAAGTCATCAGCAGAGTGTACTGCAGAGGTGAATGCTGTCCCACTTAGGAAAATCCTGATGAACAGCAGTAAGAATTACAAAACTTCTTATCCCAGCACTCACTTCCTTCCTTTTGAATACTTAGAGAGAGGGGGAGACGGCAGCTGGAGCAGCACAGACTGTTAACTTTAGGTGAGTCACTACTCCAACACCTCTGCTCATCAATGGTTCTTTAATATCTTAATTATTTCATTTTATACACATGAGCTGAGTTTTAATAAGAGTTCCTGGGCTGCGTGGTTACGCCATATGGAGATGAGATGAGTGCTGTATGAGACTATCGGTCTTGCTTATGAATATTACAAGTAGGGATCACACAGGAGTGTGTAGAGTTTGTGTGGTGGTGTGGAGGGGAGGGCGCATTAGAATAAACTCAAGATCATTTTCCTGGGTGGCCTGAGTGCTTCATTGTCCTGGTAAAGTTACAATCCTGTAGGAAAATCAGCTATATTTATCATTACAGATATTAAGATGAGCGCAGACACGGCAGAGCACACGGAGGCTCCAGGTGAACAGACAGGTAAGGATATTTCACCTTCCTCTTGGTGCACGGATGAAGTTTGGAGTCAGGAAAGCTGCAGATTTGGCCACTGCTGCTGTTTCTGGACAAAGAGTAAAAAGTTACAGGTTTATTTAATCTGTCGTTGAAGGGGTTTCAACAGCTTATAAAAATCTCTTGAAGCTAAAAAATTATAAAATTTTATGCACATTTTTTTAAAAGATGCATGTTTCCTTTAAATTTGGCCTTTTAATATGTAACTTTTAGGTCATTCGACTGAGCTTTTGATTCTGTTTTGTCCTATTCAATAATATGTGGTGCAGAAACGTTTGCTGCTGCTTTTAAAACAAGACGTAAGCAAAAAAATTGCTCTTCATGCCTCATATGATGCACGTAAAAAGTGATAAAAGCTAAACAAGCAGCATTTTGGCATACACCTGTTTGGAAAAGGTGCATTTGTGTGTGGAAAATGTGGCAGTTATTTGCACCTGAGGATGCCCAGGGGCTGAGGATGCCAAGCAGCCACAAAACAAAACCAGGAACCAGCAGCAGAAAATGTGGAACTTTTACTCAGACAATAGCTGTGTGAGAGAAGTTAACGTCTCTGTTTCATCGAAGTGCTAAATGTCTGTGTTTTTGTCAGCATATGGTCAGGTGCACGGCTACATTTTCATGCAGCTAATCATTTCATTAGTCATGTGATGATCTGTTTTAAATGGATGCTTCACCAAATTAGCAAATACACGTGGGTGCATCTGCAGAAATTTCTGTTTGTCTGGATGTTTAAAGTGGATTTTAGTCTCCACTTAAGGGCAGTGGAGGTGAATAAAATGTCAAATCAAAAATTAAATGTTTTAAGAGGTGCCTCTTCCTGACAAACACAGAAACGAGGTCATTTTCTCTGAAAATAAATTGCTGTTGACCGTTTTAATGTTGTTTTTCAGTGCTGTGGGCAAACAGAACT
This sequence comes from Heterochromis multidens, assembly GCA_015108495.1. NCBI lineage: Eukaryota > Metazoa > Chordata > Actinopteri > Cichliformes > Cichlidae > Heterochromis > Heterochromis multidens. The sequence continues at coordinate 18,288 of VUQS01074246.1, read as the reverse complement.
CCCATTGTGCTGGAGTGCAGATAGAAATCTCAGAGACAAACCTAAACAAATCAAAAGTATCTGCATGCTGCCAGATATTCCACTAGATTTAAGTTTTTCTTTCACATATGAACTTTAGTGTCAGGAGAATCAGGCTGGGACATTGCACAAAGTTGCCCTTTCTTACTAGAGATAATCTGCTTCAGTTTGCACTACTGGAAGTGCTCCATTCAATTTAGGTGAGGTCGCCTAAGTTTGTGTAGAGCTTGCAAGACGCAGGACACAGGACTTCTCGCATGCTATGAATTTTCTTGATAATTATCTGTGCTATTCTTACACGGGCACAACTGGACATCAAACAGAGTTAGTACTTGAGAGATGTTAAAGACCATTTAAGGTCTGATCTGGGCATGTGCATTCTCACATGCAGCTCTGCCAGGTAATACCTAGAAAAGTTTAGCCTGCATGTGAAAACTGCTCATTTTGAAATAGACTAGAAGGCAAAAGCAGCAGAAGCTGAAGTGTTGTTATCTCAGGAGGATCTGTACCTGCACCTGCTCACTGACTGCAAACCTGTCTCTTACATTCACGCTGGATGCGTTCAGAGGCAACTTTTATTTTCAGTGTGCCAAGTGCAAATCTGTGACAGTAGATACTGTTGTCTGTATGAGATCCATGTGTGTGATTAGACAACAGAAGAGCTTTGGGTGCAGTTCGAAAATGGTAACCTCTTGTTTCATACGTGTACTGTCAAATGGGTGTGAAATATCTTTTTTTCCCCCCAATTTTCCAATTTAACCAAGCCCATAATAATCATTCTCTTTTTTAAGTAAGTGCTTTGTGCACCTTAATGCCTCACAGCATGTGTGATTAATAAAATGTGTCCTCACTATGTTGATAAAAAAGGTCCTCGTCAGAAGAAATCCGCTGCTTTTATATAAAATTTCTGGGACACAGAGTTTCCTTGAGACATCATGACATTCAGTTTAATCCTGCAACATTAGCATGTTGCATTCATTATCTTTATGTGGAGCTTTCTAACACGTGGAAAAACTAAGTGCTAACAGGAGAAGAATTTCCTACAAGTTAAGATTATTTCTGGAGACTGTGCAGGATCAGAGTGAGGAATCAGCCTTTCGGGCAGGGAAGTAGGAGGATGCAGTTTAACAACCACACTCCTCATTGGCACAGCTCCAGCAGAAACTGAACATTATAACCATAACTGTGTGATTTTACTGCACAGGTGTTTAGCTTAAAAAAAAAAAGGTCCTGCTGAAAACTGTGAAAAACTAAACTTTTAGACGACAGCCTGTAAATCCAGCAGCCCCGTTTCACTGAATAAACATGACCACAGTCCTGCTAACAAAGTCTTCCAGTAAGACTGAAATGCTGTTGTTGTTGTGAAATAATGAAATCCCTCCCAGAAAAGCAGCAAACAAACATTGTTTATGTGTAAATGTCTGATTAAAAGATTGTCTTTACTTTTGCTTTAAAAGGACAACTACACTTTATAATCTAATGCAAGAATTTTAAAATATTTTATATCATTTGTGTAATTTAATCATTACACTATGTAAAACAATTTTTGTGTTATCTCATTTGCTTATTGTTTAGAAAAAAAATATATTATTTTTTTCAGACTTTGCTTTTGAGACCAAGATGATGACATTTGTAAATTTAATTGCAAAGTAATTAAAAGTTTAAAAAAGCTACTTTCAGCTGCCCCCTTATCACAAGGGGTCGCCACAGCGGGTCGTACAGCGGGTAGCTCCGCATGTGTGATTTGGAGTGTTTTACGCCGGATGCCCTTAATTACTAATTTACTATTAAATAATATATATTTTCTCCACCTTTGAGGCTTAAGCAATGAGAATATAGCAATTGATACCCCCAAGAACAAGATTTATTTTGTTACAGGGTCTTATTTGAAAGCTGCTTATCCTGTTCTATAAATTTTAAAATCAATCTCAAATTAACTGCTAAACAGTCCTAAAATATTTTTCATCCACAGTTTATTATTAAAACTGGAAGCAGGCAGATTTATCTCTTCTGTTTTAGACAATTTCATTTGAACTGCACTTGATTTCTGATCAGAAACAGGGTCATGGGAAACACAGGACTCAGAGTTAAAGGGCTTATTACACAAATGTTTGGGAACTAGATGAGGTCATCAAAGAGTTGCTGGAGTGGTGAGTCATCAGGGAGCAAATAAGGGGATATGGAGGATCTGCAGCACATGAAGAGAGCTGAGGAAAAATGGTTACAGAAAAGCAAAAGCAGCACAAGAGTTGGTCTTGGAGTTTACAACGAGATCTGGTGAGGAGCAAGGGGCAGGGCGAGGTACGAACACTGGAGCATGACGGCACACCTGATTAAGACCAGGTGTGCCAGGCAGGGAATCGAAAGGATGAAGCCATGACTTAGAAACACAACATGACACACAAACAGAGGGTGAAAGAGAAGAGACACAGAGACAAAAGCACTGAAGACATGGAGGCAACATGCAAAAAATAAAATAAAAAGCACCGACACTTTAAAAAAATATATTTTAGGTGTTTACAAAAACATATATAAGTTACCATAATTTAATAATATGGACTTCATGTGCAGACTTTAATTTGTGATTGCATTTTTATAGACCTTTGTTCTCAGTGGCTCAAAACTGGCAAGGGCTGCTTAGTGGCTCGGTGTGAGATTATGTCTTCTTAAATTAAGCAGGTAAAGGTTTATTGCATGTGGACCCACAGTTCTCAATACAAGCCATCCTTAGACTGTAGAAACAAAACAAATATACCACACATAGCAGAGCATTGAGTGTCCAAGCTGACAGTTTTAATATGTTTTTTCGGGGGGGGGGGAGAGAAGACACATGTGAGCTTGGCATCATTAAAAGAAACAGACGTGGTGGATGATCACGGGATCCTTTCGGTGGAGAAGAAAAACTTGTTCAGAACATCCATCCAATGGAGCAACCCAGTGATCGGTCTCAGGCATACAAAGGCCAAATATGACAAAAACATCTCATCTAAAAAGCCAGAGCATCTCTGAAAGAGCATAATCTGGACAGATGAAACTAAGATCAACATATACCAGAAAGACATGAAAGATAAAATATGGAGAAGGCTTAGAACGGATTATGGTCTAAAGTATATTACATGACCTGTAAAACAAGGTCATGGAGGCAGAGGGCTGTTATAGGCATACATGAGGCAGAAACAAACAGCTATCAACAGGTTCCAGACTTTAAACAGTAACTCGATAAAGCATTAAAAAAAGAACATTTTAGTCATGATTATGTTGGATGTAGCTTGTCCCCTGAAAACAAATGACTCCACGTAGGCCTGTATTTAAAACATTCAAAATGTGTTTTGGTAAAAAGGTAAAGTAACTGTGTGTGTGTGTGTCTAAACATATATGGACCTACTTGTATCTGTATAATTAGTAGTTGTTTGGTTCAGTATTTTACTGGCAGTAATTACTACTCTACATTAAACAGAGCTTCATGGCTTCTATATTTACACTTTTTTGATTTTAAACGGTTTCATTGTCAAATTTACAGACATTTTTTTTTACAGTGCAGGTGGAACAAGTGATGTTGTGATAATTAGTTTGCTGATAGGAAAACAGGAAAAATCAGAGTGACTGATTATTGCACAATGAATCTCAAATTTCATATAAAAGGTGCCTGGCTGGGCAAACACTTTGTCCCTGTTTCACACTGTTTACCTGTGACTATAAGCAGGTTTTAGGTGAAGAGTCAGACAACAGCTTATAATACTTAAATCTATGTACTTTTTTTTAATTTGAAGGACCAAAAACCAAAAATGAACTGATCCATTATTGTCAGATATTTAAAATACAACAATGAATACACATTTTAGTTTGTTTCAGTCTACATAATGCCACAAATACTCACCAAAGCATCAAAATGTGTACTATTTGTGCATAGAATAGTCCCCAAAAAGTACACTGTGTACACCTGTTTGAGTAACAATTGCTAGAAACAGCAGTGCACTGCTATTAGGGAAATTTGTGAGCTGTTTTAGAAGATGAAACTGTACCTGTGTGACTTATTTTTAAAGCCTACTCTTCACTCAGGTCACAGGCAGGGTAGGGAAGTATTTCCACATGAGCTAACACACTACTGCTTTTGGACTTCTTGTGGAATTTGTTTATTATTTCATGAGAAATTTTATACATATTCCAGCAGTTTAGTATTATTATTTAGTAGTATTATGCATACGGTCTAGTATGTAATGTAGAGGTGGGAAACCACTATATAATATTTAGCGCCCAAGACAACTGTAGTAACTAGAGAGTTGATATCATCCCATATGATCCCAGTGCAGTTTGTATAATTTCACCTGGATATTGTTCAATATTTAAAATATAATTTTAGGCCAAACAGATGCAACAGACGAAACAACCTTTGTTTTTTTTTTCTTAGTGTGCGTGACTTTTTTGTGTCAATGCACGGTTTGCAAACATCAGTCCGAGTGTTGCTGTGTGTGCATAGACACAGGCTTCCTGCGCTCACAGCTGATTTGCATGTCTTGGTCATTTCCATACTGGAACCTAGGCTGTGAAGCCTGCTGAGCCATGGGGGAGGAAGTCTGGTTGGGAGTGGGTGACATAGTGATGGTGGTGAAGAGCTATGGGTGTATTTGCATCGTGTGTCTCCAGCACTTCACTAACTCTCTTTTCCCAGTGCGCGCACACACGCAGTCCTGAAGGTTAAATTTGACATTCAAATGATGTGAATTTATCCAGCACACCTCTATGCTCTCCTCCTCTGTGAGATGTCTCTCTGTCCATTTAACATACATTTAAAAGTGAGTCTTCTTGAAAAGACTTGTCATTAGTTTGTTTTTAAATGAACATCTGTGTGGAGAGGAAACATTCAGATACTTCACTTATAATTTTACTTAAGTAGATAAAATCATGAAAATGAAGTAAACTATTAAAAGTAAATATTCTAAATTTGTTTTATTTTGATTGTAATTTAACTGGATGACTATTTTCTAGATCATTAAGTTGGTTGTTTGGTTTGTAAAACTTTAGAAAATCAATAAAATGCCTTCAAATTGTTTTGTCTGACTAAAGATGTTTTCACACATGCACTAAAGCCCTGGAGTTACTTGTGAGAATGTAAATGACTGAGGCAGCCGGACTGGACTTTAATATTCTCACCTACGTGAGAACAGAGCAGGTAGTTGTTCGGTGAGTTTGCAGCGAGCGAGTGGGCGTCGTGTGTCCTTCCTCCTGCACGCTCTGCCCAGGAACTGGTCTGAAGTCGACTGCATGTCCTGTTGTGTGCTACATGTGAGGATTCAGCAGTAAATTCTCACTTTTGAAAAGCCGAAACCCTGAAATGTTTGATATTGTTGCATCATAAAAAACTAAAGCTGCGGCCTTTTAGTCAAAGATTTGATTTGTGCTATAAATCTGTTTTTGTTGCATATAGTTCAGTTGATTTTGCCATTGTTGCTTTGGCTTTAAGATTATGCAGTTCATTTGTGTTACACAGGTATGTCTAGCTTTGAACGGTTCAACTTGTCAAACTGCCACCAAAAGTAAAAGAAAGTCCTTTATTTCACAGCAATATTTCACTTTAATTTGAAGTAAAGTTTAGTTTAAACTCTGAGTAGCTCACACTTTATATATAATTTACTCTCAATATGAATTGGATGTCGCAAAGCAAAAAATTTGAATAATCTTATTTATTTATTTTTTCTGTTCTAACTTTCAGAGCGAAACGGAATTGACTTCAGTCGCCAAGTAAGTAACAGAGCTCCAATATCACTTCCTGTGCCGAAATTCCCATAAACGAGCTCTCTGTCATCAGCAGCATGACAACAGTAACTGTTTTAAACTACGGTGTGTGATTCACATTAGTGACTTATACGCATGTTTCTACTCCGGCTTTTATTCAAGCCACACATGTTAAATATGCTAAACAAATAACTGAAGAGTGCCTGTAACTGCTGACTGAGAGAAAGAGTGAGTGGACAACAGACTGGAGCATCAAGAGGAAGCAAAGACTCAACTGAATCAGCAGGATGTTATTATTACTGTTATTATTATTACTATTATACTGCTTTGGATATTAAGATTAGGTGGGTGTTGAATTTTTTGTGACTGCTCTGTGCAGCACCACAGCCCACAAATACTTTAAAAAAGGTTTTGTATATTCCTTAAACAGCTTGTCACTGTAGATTTTAGCAAATTTACCCAAACTGGCGTAAATAGTGCCGATTTTTGGACCTATTTTCAGTGGTGAATTAATAAACTTGTTGTGCTGTCATTGGCTTTGTTTCCAAACTTTGTGGCTTGGCAAAAGCAACACTACTAACAGACCCAAGATATGGAGCCAAAAGTCAAAATTTCCCAGATTACCAATTTTAAACTGTTAGTCATTTTGCATCTGAACCATCGCTTATATTTAAACAAAAGCTGACTAATTTGACTGATCTTCATGGAGCTTTAGACCACGGTAGACGCAGATGTTAAAAAATGATCTTTAGCTCTTTTGAAAGTTCCCAAAGTTTTGGTGGTAATGAGGTCCTTTGCTTATTTCTTCTTTTAGACAGTTTTTCAGGGTCTGAAATCTCATGACTGTCCAGAAATACATGTTTATTTGTTTTTTTTAAAAAGGGTCAGTAATCACATAAAACAGCTAGTTTTTTATTGTTTAGCAAATGTTACTCAAATGAGTAACTAGTATTTTTGTTAGCCTTGGATGAATTCACATTTGGTTTTTAGAGCAGCAGGTCAGTGTCTGAAGGCCTATCTGAAAGTAAACAACAGCTTCATGAGAATGAAAGACCATGTCAAGTTTCTGGAGCTCGACATCAGACAGTTCTGGTCTTAAATGGGTTTGTCGATGATAAGAAAACTGGATAATTTTCTGCAACCTTTGACACACTAAATAACAAAACTCATTTGCAAAATAAATATCCTACAGGCGTGGGAACATCACTGAACTGACTAACTTTTTGACAGTTAACATCCTCAGGAAAATCTACGTGCTCGCTCTATGTGAATATTAATGTAATCTCTTTTGAAACAGTCTGCGGCTGTTTGGATACTTCTCCAAATATTCTGTCTGGTGCAGGAAAACAGGTCTTTCAGTACTCGTGCTTTCAGGAAGTGCCATAGCTCTCAGGGGTTAGTTAGTGGGGGGTGTGGGGGAGGGGATATTTGCATACTGACTTACCCAAAAGCAGGGAGAAAGAGTCTATCACTCTTTGTATCATGTTTAGTAACCAAACTGGTCTTGGCAAGGGTTCATGGGTTTTTTGTTTGTGTGGTCCATCTCTTTACCAGTGGTTCCCAAACTTTTTCTGGCAAGCCTTCATTTTGAAGATAAAACCTTTCACTTTTCCCACCCCATAGTTTTTGTTGGCCAGAAACAATAAAAAAGGATCCAAGTTCAGTTAAAATGAAATACAGTGTCAGATCCACTCATTATCACTCCCCTGGTTGCTCACGCCTAGTGGATCTGTGCCGGGGGGGGGGGGTCTCACCCAGCAGTATGAGGAACGCTGCAGTTCATGCAGCACACACACACACACACACACACACACACACTGTTGTGTGGTTTTCTTCTCATGATCCAATAGTTGGTTGTGTTGTATGGTTTTGTTTTCCACAGATAAAAACAGAGGACATTAACGACTCACCTCATTCTGCCTCTGCTGTGAAGGCATGTCACCTGACACAGAGCTCTCCGGTGCACGGAGGTCAGCTGACTGGGGTAAGCCATAGACTCAGATTTAGTAATCAGCCTGTATTTTGTTTTCTTATAAGGAGTACTATAAAGTAACTCTGGGGGAAGCTTTGCAAAGCCTGACAAAATAAAAGTATCAAAAATCCTCTCTGCAGTGTTATAAATTATTCAATTATTATTGCAGATGCATTCATGTATAAACAATTTTGTAACTATAGGTAATCAAGTACTATACTAAGGGAAAAAATACCATTACTGATATCTTTATTTCCTGCTTTTAAAGAGAAACTTTGCACTATATACTGAATATATAGGAACTAAAGAAATCCTATTGCTATTATAGATTAAGCAACCCAAAAATATTGTTTGTTCTTTTGGGTTGTACCATTTGGTTAGCACCATTTCAACCAGCTACAGCAATGAAACAGTAATTTATCCACAATGGCAAAGCAATCCCTGTTAGTAAATGATGTACTGTAAAATTTTACCATGAATACAGTTAGATAAAAATATTTTTTAACTATTGCTGTAATGCTTATTTTAATTTAGTAAATGATCAAAATATTAATAAGAAGAAAGCTTTAAGAAGTGTACATGAATAAATGATAAAATCATTGAGGTCTTAGTTGATTGACAGAAATTTTCATTTTTTATTATATTATAATAATAATATATATATAATATTAACATATTATTATTATATATAATGTATACATATATTATTAATATAATATTATATTAATAACATATGTATACATTATATATAATAATATTATAAATTTATATTTTTGTACGTATATTTTTTTTGATTTTGTATAATTTTTATATCTTTTGTTAAATATTTTTTTAATTTATTTAAAGTTTTTGACAGGTATTTTGTTTGTATTTTATAATTCTGTAGTCATTATTTAGATAAATGTTATTAATTGTGTTTTTGATAATTGAGCATTGTTCTTTAAATTGTGTTATTGATTTTGTAGAGTAAGTGATAAAATAATTACTACTCCATCTCATGTTTAATTTAAGGATAATCATCATATTCTATAACCAGATCATGTTTTTCTAGGAAAAAGTAGTAATAAAAATCTAAATGTAAAGTACAAGTACATTAGCGTTAGTAAGATGTAGTACACTTTCAGACTTGCGTACTTACTCCTTTATCCTCACTACAGCTAACGCCACCAAAAGATGCGTCCTTACTCGTTTTTCTTGTCGTGCTTTTTTGCTCCAGGAGCTCACATCTCTCCACCCCATGCAGCAGCTGGTTCTGATGCCTCCATCTCACCTGTCATCTCCCTCCCCCTTCCTGCTCTCCCAGAGTCCCTCCAGCCACCAAGGTGAAGTATCATGAAACATCCAGTTAGATCAACACAGCTGGAGCCAGAGGCCTGTATAAATAGTAAAGAGGAGCAGTTTCCTTTCAGGGGTTAAAGGCACCATTACCGTTTAACAGACATTTAACAGCAGCTTTAGTTAAAGGACCACTGCAACATTTTGGGGAATGGGACTTCGATGAAAAGATCCATTCTCATGTCTGTGCATCAGCTGGTCAGCTTAGCACAAAAACAACCTCTGAGCAGGTTATAGGTTGTAAAAAGACACAAGCGTAAAACTGAGGGTACAGGAGGGCATATTTCTTACCCCAGCAAAGTAAGTTAAAGAAATGTTGTCTTAAAGGATTAGTCAGAAATTTTAAAATGCTTGGCTTGTTTTTGTTTCTGTTAAATTGTTCAGTGGGAAAATTTCACAGCTTAAAAGACTGGAAGCAGCAAAAACAGAAAGCCTGCTATCAAACATCATGTGGCTTTCAGCTGACTGTAGCATGTTGGCTTATTCTAAATAAAACAGATGGATGAAATCAAGAACAGTTTACCCGCTTTGTCCAAAAGACAAAGCAGGAGCTCGTCCATATGTGAACATATGCAGTCACAAAACACTATTATTATTAATCAGTGCTGTTTTTCTTTGCAGCCCTTCTGCAGCAGAACCTGCTGTCGCTTCCCAGCCAGAGTCCAACTGGTCTCCTTCAGCATCAGCCCGGTCTGGCTCTGACTCCACAGGTAAGTCCAGACCACCCCCTCTCTGTGCCAGCACAGAGTATGCTGCACATAGATAGAAAATAAGACTACGAGTGTAAGACTGCACAGATGTAAACAATTCATATATATAGAAATGACCCAAAGACCTTCATTCCTGCTTCATTTCTGTGGAAGCGCATTTGATAAACAAATGAATTGTGGTTAAGCTTTGGTTAAGTTTAGAATACAGGTAACTTTGTTGAGGTTTGGGAGAAATTGTGGTTATAACACATATTTTTTTTTTAAAAGTTCACGCCATCAAATATGAAAAATGTTTCCACCTGACCTCCTCAGATTTAGCTGATTTATTTGTTTTTTTTGTTCAATAACTTCTGTTTAATGAAGGCATGCATTCCAAATTAAGTCAGAAGTCGGAACGTCTGAGTTCCCAGTCACAATTTTCATCTGGAACGCCCCCTCAACTCAGATTTCCAACTTGGAAAGTCAGAGCAACCCCACCAACCCTGAGTTAACAATCTGAGATGGCAGCAGTGAACCTAAACAGTAAACTTTTGATCTGTCCTGCCACTGTTGTGTATTTATAATTAAGCCATACACAGAGCACTGACCAGGCTCTATCCATGAACGTGCTGCAGCAGTGTTTTTAAGTATTATGTTGTAGTGCTAGTGATGCACGAATTGCTAAAAAGCAAAACAAATCCTGTTTTTCATGCTTTTCCGACTTTACTGCTGGAACACACTAACTCGGGAGTGATGTCACTCCCAGCTCCAACATCTAACTTCCGAGTTCTCTGGAACGCAGCATTACTTTCATACTATGAAAATTGTCCACTTCCTCTGCACGCTGCAGCTGTACGGATTTTGACAAACGTCCTCAGCATCTAAACTCATTCAATCGATTTGATATGTCCAAACTGTCATAAAGAGCATGTGAACAGCAGTGTTGTTTCTCCATCCCACACCCTTCAGTTAGATTTGTGAATCTTAAAATATGACTATATCAGAAATTATTTGGACACAGAAGGAATCACAGCTGGAAAATGAGCCTGTAGAAAAATGTAGGTAGAAATTTGTGCTGTTTTTACACATGCACAACAGCCCTGAACTTAATGTGAGACGTCTGTGTGACGTCCAACTGTCCATGCACCACCCCCAACAGTGCAGGAAATATTCAGTAAATTCACAGCAAGCCAATGACTGTCATGTTAAAAAAAAATTTTTGTACAGAAAGACAAGGGGAACAGTCTTCAAGAAGGTTTGGGCAGGACAGGAAACAAGTGAGTCACTGGAGAAAAGACCTACTGGTTAATGATGTACCGTAGCATCAACATGAACATTTTCACCATCCAAATTTTGGATGATTTTTGGTGATACTGAGGGCACCAGATGCTTCGAGTGGATTCAGGCTGGATAATCCTCCTTTCTGACTCTTAGAATGACCATAATTTACTAAATAAACATCATGTTTCTTTCATTGTGGACTGAAACCAGTGATTGAGCCCATAAAGTCATCAGGAAAGTGTTTACTGAGGGCACAGAGGGCTGTTTTACCACAGACTTCTTTACACCACGAAATCTATTTGCAACCAGAGGAGTCGCCCCCTGCTGGCCATTAAACAGAATGCAGGTTTAAGGCACTTCAGCACTGGCTTCACTTTTCAGACCAAAAAGTGATATCCAGCCAGCAAGCTGAACACTTTTGTGTATTCGTGCTGAAGCTTCAGTCCTGCATATTCATTACAGTCATTTTGTGCTTCAGTACAGTAAAAACCTGTGTATTTCTTTCTTTTTTGCCTTACATCACCTGGAAACTGAAGATTTCCCTCTGTGATGTTTCTCTGCTCCAGGCTATGGGTCGCTCGGGTCTGGCAGGACCTTCTATGGAGAACCACATGGACATGTCTCACCTGCAGATGCCCAAACACATGTCGGTGCCACCACAGGAGGAACCTAACGAACTGGAGGATCTGGAGCAGTTTGCCAAAGCATTCAAGCAAAGACGCATCAAACTGGGCTTCACTCAGGTAATCAGGAAGAACAAGCCTGCTGTGTCGGAAAGGACCTGAAAATTTATTCACTCAGTCGGCTCACATAAACGCATTTTGTGTTAACGGTTTTCTCATTTTATGCTGCATTCTTCTATATTTGCATATTTGAGTGAATCCATGTGGACAAAGTTACACAAGGCTCTGGGTGTAGCAACATGCTCATGAAAACCAGATGGCAGTTGTGTGGTTTTGGCCTGTGCTGACCACACTTACTTTATTCAGTTATGCATCTTTAGATTTCTACACAAGTATTTAGGCACTAAATAGGGGTCTCAGAGGCTTTATGCACATTTATTTTCAAATCTGAAAAGTGCATTTTGCATTTTTTTTTCGGATTGTGCCATAGGGTCATTTTTCTAATTTATGCTTGAATTACTTTAAGATCAGGTGTGCATAAACTCATTGAAAGCAGTCAGAGAATTACACATCCATCAGTTTACAAACCAGCTTTGCCTGTAATTCTTATTCGTCATCACAGTGTTTTCCTTACCCTCAGTTTTCCATCTAAATTAAGTGGTTCACATATTTTGACTAAACTGTTGGCTTGCTTTCAAACCTTCTTCTGAATTCTTACCCAAGTTGTAATAAATTACAATAATCCAACAATTATGGCCAGATTTAGGTTTATTCTGTATCTAGCTGCATCTTAATCATGTAATAATTAGCTGATATCTTACAGATATTACAGATTTGTTACTGCTTTTGCTTGGATCCTTAAATTATTAGAAAACTTTCCACAGTTTTTCAAAAGGGCTGCAGACTTAATGAAAAACTGACAGACAAATAAAAAATATATGTCTGTCAGTTTTTCATTGTTCTTCCTGTCACGTGTTGCGTGTGGCAGGTAGAGGGAGGACCCAAGGTGCAAAACTCAGAAACAGGACTGAACTCAAAATCACAGCTTTATTGCTGGTAAAAGGTGAAGAAAACAATGCAGATCATAACAAGGCTGGATAACTGACTGACTGACTGACTGACTGACTGACTGACTGACGTTACACACATAATGAAAGATGAGGGAATGGGAAACAGATGGGAACACAGCAGGAACAAATCAGGGGTAATGAGACCGAGGAAGCAAAACTGAACATAACATACGCAAGACACAGGTTACCAAAATAAAACAGGAAGTAACAGAACCTGGGACAGAAACGCAGACTTGACACTAAGGCAAAAAGGTAAACAAACAGAGACAACGGACTGGGGAGACAGAACAGACAGACACTGGGACGTGAAAGGCAAGGAAAACGCAGAGGCAAGACTAAACACACGAGGATGGGGAACCAAACTAAGAAAACCATAGAACACAAAACCTGAGGATACAA
>VUQS01074245.1:8653-52094 GCA_015108495.1 Heterochromis multidens | reverse complement strand
TAATCTTGAGGTCAAATAAAAGGCTAAAGGGCACAGGATAACTTACAAAAGACTTTCAATGAAGTGGAATCCTCTTTAGACCCATCTGGGCCAGCAGTGACTAGACAGATGAAGTTTTGCTCATCAGAGGGTTTAACAGAGGAAATGGTCAAGGTGAAGTCTTCTCCAATTTCGACTCGCCCTGTCAGAGTTGTGCCATCGTCACCTTTTCCCACCTTACCCTGGCGGAAAGCTATACGTGTTCTAGTTCCCGGCCCCTGAACGGATGGCTCAAAAGAAGAACATACAAAATAAGTTAGAAGAAACTTGAGGCGTAACTGAAGTAGTAAATTAAATAAAGAAAAACACATTTTTGACTGTGCATTCCCTTTAAAATTTGGATACAAAATAGTTCCAATCACTTTTTTTTTCTTTTTTTTTTTTGCTGTGTAGAAATGTTATAATGTGGAAGACAATCTATATCTGGAAATTACTTACAATGTACCATTCAACAATGGGGTTGCTTGTGGATGGTGAGGTAACTGTACAGGGCAGTTTGGCAGTCTCTCCTTTAAACACCTCCACTTTAGGCTCCACGTGCACACTCACAGTTCCACTGCTTACGACTGAAAAGAACACACAGCGATAAAGAAAAAGAACAAGGATCAATGACTTGTGCAAAATGCAACATGCAATACAATTTCACAGGATATATGAAAGGACATGATGTGACATTAAGGCAATATTATTGCTGTATGACTGGAACAAATTCTAAGAGATATTACCAACCAATTAGTTTTTTTGTTGCACATAAATCTCCACCTGGGCTGATTCCTTCTTATTTAGGTGCATAAATGTGTAAAAACCACAACCAGTACGGCATATGCTTTTACAATATTTTACAAATGTTTGTCCCCAGAGTCAGAATAGAATTGGGAAATAAGGCTTTCAAATACGCTGCCCCTTTTTCCTGGAATAAACCACAAAAGGACCAGAAACTGTCAGAACTGGGTACAACAGAGGAGTAAAATCAATTTTAAAGGTTTGTGAAAATAGTTATCTTGGTCAATGTGACTGCTTTTGATGTGTTATTGCATATGATTCAGATGTTTGTGTTCACTTGTCTGCACTGAATGTGAGTTGTATTTCTTTCTTTACTTGTTATATTGTTATATGTTATATTTGTTGCAATTTCTGCTGCCCTCTTGGCCAGGTCTGGTAATTCTCAAATGCCTAATACTTGGACTACTACAATACTGCACAGTAGTCCCCTCAAAGACAGGCATAAAGAAATAAGGAGACAGAGAGGAAATAAAAAGTATAAAACTATGATATGTTATTAGATTGAAAGCTTCTGTGTTTGTTTAATACCCTCAGGGCTTCCAATTGTTCAAGACTGTTACAAGAACCAGGGACAGCCATGTGGCATCCACGAGGGACATTGTCAGCATTAGAACAGACCTTTTCCTGAAATGCCTTGGGCAGTTTGCACTCATCAGCCCTCACACATACATCAGCAACAAGAGGCTGTAGTCTATGATTACCACATGCTTGTACAGTGCCTCCCCCACTAGAAACACATAACGTAGACACACACATTCAAGCATGCAATGATCCCCCTCTGCACACAATATTATATAGAGATACACACAGTTGTATGCCTCCAGAGATGACAACTGACACCAGAGCCATGCCAGAGTGTCGTACGACACATGCAAACACAAACAAAGTTATGTACATCACCAGTAATAAAGAATAACACAAATCTTCTACAGCATAATCTTATTATCTTAAGCGTATACTCTATGTAAAACTGACATATTAAAAGAAGTATTCAGATGATATATCTTAGCCACTCCTAATGTGTAAGAATCAGGCTTAGGGTTTATATCTCAACATCATTAAATCCAGACGACAGTAGCTTCTGAATGCAAGACTGGCAAGTATCAGTCCTCCCATAAAGGTGTATCCGCAGGAGTGAAAGCTGTTAAGGGACCATGGGGGAAACTATAAATCCCTTGTGACTGGCAGTGTTCTAGATTCAGTAGAAATATTAGGATACACACAGTGTCCCAGATTTTTATGGGAGAATATGCAGGTGGAAATAGAAAGGACTGGTTCCTGTGGGGATAAGGAACAGTACAGCTTTTTAAACTCTCTGCACATCCAGCTATGGACAAACAATGTGACAACTGGAACGCATTCCTCAGAGGAGAGGCTGGAAAAATGGGAGGAGATTAATGGAGAGCTGGAAAGGAAAGGAAAGGAAAGGAAAGGAAAGGAAAGGAAAGGAAAGAAGGAGCTCCATTTCTGCTAATGAAGTCACTGCAGCAAATATTTTATTATAAATCGTACAGCAGTAGTCATACACGTGTCAGCAGTTTGCTGTGATTGTGAAGCTTTAATGCATTGAAACAAATAGCAATGCTACTCAAGTCACTTGGGTTACACTGGATGACATATTCCATACTCTAGCAAACACAATATGCATGCATCATATGAAAGATATTGTGCCAACAATAGTTATACAGCTGATATGCCAAAAACATGACCAAAACCAAAATGTTTTATGTACAGTTGTCGAGTTTATCCTTATAGTTACACTTCCTCAGAAACATCCCAAAATTTCTAAGTGTCTAAGTATCACTAAAAAGCAAAATATATAGACTAAAATTAATATTCAAATTGGGGAAATACACACGACTAATGAACAACCAATATTTTGTATGATATCATAAATTAATTATTGCATCAATTTCTGGACCACAAATTCTACAGTTGAATAATTCATTTGTTGTGAGAAACCGCCAAGAGTGGGGAGTATGGACTGCTGGGGGATCATAGCTGTTTGACAGACTAGTTTTAATAACAGCACAGAGAAATGCAGACGGTGAAGATGAAAGAGTGTTTGCTCAAAATGTCTGAAGGGAGATGAGAGGAGCTGAGCAATGGCCACCTTGTTATCAGTCTAGTGTGAGGAGAGGGAGCAAAAGGATGGAAGGAAAGACAAAGAGTACATATAGAGAGAAGATAGTGGGGTAAGCTCTGAAACATAGACAGTGTGTTTGCTCTTTGTTTTAGATGTGTGTTAGTGGCACACATTCCATTGGGGTTAAATGTCGTGATTCACCACAGGGGTCAAAGGTCAGTTAAGTGCTGACATTTTGATGAAAATATCTCATGACTCACTTCCTCTTCTTTCCTTTTTCACTTCTCTTGGATCTATTTTTATCCCCCTCCTTGTTTTCCTCATGTATGTTTTTCCTTTTTTTCTCTTCAGTCCTATATAGCATCCCTCTTCTCTCTCTAAATATTTTGGTTGGTCAACTCAGCGGCTCTTAAATGAACCAACATTAGTTTTACAAACCAAGTCTCATGTTCTGAGCTTGTAAGAGGGATGTAGCCCAGAGAAAGCCACTGTTTCTGCGCCAACACAAACAGCAAGGCAGACTAGCAAATGTACAAGAATGTGTGAGTAAATGAAGTGCAGCACTTTCAGACAGCACTCAGGATTTAAGAGTCCCGTCGAGTGGTGCATGGGAAAAACACACACTCAAACACACCCCATTAAATCAAGTGACTTTCTGGCAGATGCAAAGAGAGCCCAGGTCTTTAGCTGGTTGGACGACTTGGCTGGAGAATGTCCATGTTAGTCTCATGGCTCAAAGGATGGTAATACTCATTGGCCTGGCCACCACTTTGGTCCAGACTGCAATATCTCAACAAATGTTTGATAGACTGCCATAATATACTGAGATAATAAACCTAACAGGCAATAAATCTTTCTGATTTTCCCTCTTGTGACACCTAGAGAATTATTGAATGGCTTTCCATTCATTTTGGTGCAGAGATCCACGCCAACAGGAGGGTAAAAATCTCAACTCACTCTGTGACTTTATCTCAACATCTAGAAAAGGGATTGGCAAAGAATTTTACACTTTCATTAGATGACTACTAAATTTTAGAAGTGGAAATCATAAAAAAGTAATCAATTAATTTCCTGTGGAAACATAAAAAAATCTTGGTGTTAATTTTGTATCATTTATGACTACAAATAGCATGGCAACGTCAATGTGACTAGAAAAAATCAGTGGTTGTCTTGTGAGGTACTACAACCAACAACCAATTCCAAGAAGTTGTGGCAACCAGTTGGTTGCCATGAGGTTGAGAGTGTTGCAGGCTCAACCTCTGGGCAACCACTTTAGATTGCAAGGCAATTGCAAAGGTCACCTGGTGGGAGGCAACCTGTCTCTAAACAACTGCGGTCCGACTTGGACTGACTCACTGCAAATAACTGCCATCTAATTTATAAATGCAGACAGATTGCCAACATGCTGCAGTCAAGCTGAGTCAGTCTGTGCCAATGAGCACAACTCATCGGGGGACTCAACTCAACTGGTTGCCAACTGGTTGTATTCAGGTTATATTCCTTTATAAAATACAGGAATATACAGCAAATTTGCCAGGCACAATGAAATAACCACTACTGAAGCCTTACTTCCAGAACTGTTAAAAGTCCTGTTTGTTTATTTTATGGGACTATAATAGTCAGTTACTATCAGCCAAAACAGTCTGTGTAAAAGAGTTAGCATAAAGCACAGAACAAAAAATCCAGTCATGATTATTGGCTCTGAGAGGAAGTAATGTTATGGCTTAAAAGACTCCGTATGTACCCTGTCCCTCTCTCTATGCCAACCTCTTTCTCTGCCACCAACTATTTGTCACTTTACTCTTGGTCATGCTCTCTTTCAAATGCATCCTTTGGTGTCATTCACAGTCTGTTTGAGTCCAGAGGGAGGTCTGCTGCTCTGTGTTTTACACATGAGGCAGCTGGACAGACAGAGACAGGCAATTAAAGCATAATTAGAGAGTCCTCTGTCCAATCTGAGCCTAGAGCAGCATCTGTGCGCGCGCAAGAGTGTTTGTGTATTTAGAGACACAGGCTGTTGGCTGTCACTGTGTGTGTGTGAGTGAGAGAGAGAGAGTGGTGGGGGCTGTCTGAGGGAGTACTAGCTACATGGGGGTCTCGTTAGCTGATGCAGGCCAGATAATCGGATTTAGCCAAAGAGAGGGAAAGTGTGTGTGTGTGAGGTGGTGTGCGATGGGGTGCATGACCGGATAGAAAGACAGATGGGAACAAGACGGTCAGACTGTGACCTGTACACACACTCTCACATACACACACACAGTTACTCTTACAGTATATCTATAATACATGTGATATTTATGAGCAACTGGACCACCCCAAAAGCTACCGTTAAGCATATTGTGTGTAGAAAAAAAAAAAAGATTTAAGTCTGCAGTCAAAGCATCATGGCAGAGTGGAGCATACCCAGAGAGTCCCGCATCTACTGAAAAGTTAATGTGAAACCATCTTTAATACGCTCTGTGTCTCCCTCGTTTTGCCCTTTTCTTCAACTCGTCTTTCTGCCTGCCTCTTTTTCACACACTCTCTTTTTAATACACACACTGACACACACACACACAAGTGGTGCCCCTCATTAGGAAAAGAACCAGCTGGATCCTCTCTCTCCTGTCCTCTTTTCCTCTGTTGTTCTCGTCTCACCTACTGCCGCATTTTGGACATCAAACCAAGAGCCTCTGTCTTCGACTCTCCTCTTTTTATCCCTCATTCTCAAAGAGCATTCTTTAATACCCAATGCACAAACTTGCCTTTGTGTCTTTTCTGTGCATGATAGCAAAAAGAATAGAAGAAAGAAAATAATGAAACAGGGGGAGAAAGGGAAAGTAGAGAAAAAAAGTGGAATAAGAGACATTGTATGCACAAAACTAGCCTAATCTACATGGGAATCACCAACATTTACCAACTAGATCCACTTTTTGATGACACCATACCCCTGCTGTTACTGATAGTAACTGCGTGCCTCCATTGTGAACCAAACACCATTTGGGTAAGGGGTGATGAATAATGCTAGTGTTAGATTTCAGTTAACATGTGTCACAGAAATTAACTCTGGTGCCAACACTGTGATAAATATGCAGTAAGATCATCAGGAAGCAAGTATGAAGTTGGAAAAAGAAAAAAAGAGTGTGATGGGACTGATAGATGTGTGAAAATGTGTGTGGTCCAGAACATCAATGGCCTCTAACAGGATTAGTGTGTTTGACTATTGGCAAAGTAAACAGCATGCAGCCCCAGAAGATACTGCCTCAATGTCATAAGAACTGAGTCACCTACAGCACAAGGTTACTAAAAAACACCACATCCATAATTCTTCAATGACTGGCAGCTTTTAAAATATGTTAAGAAATATTTCTCCATCTGTTTACAGTTTCCTTCTGTGTTGTGAACAAACTGCCGATATCTACAGCTGAATCTCTTCTTGTTTATATTTGTGTTCAGAGAATGTACAGTAGCAACCAAGGCGACATGCATTTTTCATTAGCTAAGCTGTAGGCTACACAATGGTTAATGTTGCTGGGTGTTTATTTGGGTGTGTATTTAGAGACTATTCATGTTACACCGAACCTTCAGTCAAGATTCTCATTTTCTATCACAAAGTAAAATAAGGAATGAAAACCACTATTTGCAGCCTAAGACTACACTTCTTTGTATCGGTGATGGAAAATAATTGTGAGTATCAAAAGAGGTAAAAAAACAATTTCAATGCCAACACATGTTAGAAATGGACACTATCACCAGAGATACTGTGTGAGCAGCTCGCAGGCGAGAGTTGTGGCAGCAGGTCATGGCAGGGTTCCCTCAGCTCAGTAATACTGATATTAGCTGTTAATGTCCGAGACTGGATCGTACTCAAATCGTGTATTTCAGGGCCCTTCATGTTCACTCACTTCTCACATTTGTCTGCTACAAGGGAACAGTCGGCTCTGCACTGGAAATTCAGTTTGTTCGGTGAGTTTCATTTTGGCAGACAAATTTAATCCATGTCAGAAATTTACCCATGAGGGCCAGCTGTACTACAACTAAAGTGAATACAAAGAGTTTAAATATATTGTGGCATGGGTACACAATATATGTGCGTGTGTCAAGTGTTGGTGTGCGTATTCTAGGGGTCTGGCTGGGTCACACTGCCAGAGTCGGGGTGGGTCCTTGTATGGCCTGGAGTCGTCAACGCCTGACTGATGAAACAAGAACAGGTGCAGCACGGGAACAGCAGCTGCTGCAAAACACACACACCAGACACACATCCCACACAGACATCCCACACACCAACCATGAATGCCCCATAGAGAGGGCAGGGGGGAGAGTGATAAAAAACACACTGAGGTCTCAGTCCACATGGCAGGGAGAGAAAGAGGAAGTTTCCGAGTCAAGGTTAAAAAAAGAAAAAAAGAAAAGCAACCCATGGCTTGTAGAAGTAAAACTTTTAGCAACCAAGGAGACAAAAAATAGAAACACATATTGTGAAAACCAAATAAACAGAAATACAGCACAGACTGTCTGTCTCCTTGGTAACTACTAATAATAAGTGTATCCATACTAGATCCAGCTGACTGAGTGCTGCGATGTATGTCGGATTCCTGCTAAGTGCTGACCTTTGAGAGACTTTCGGATATGCATCCGATGGCAATTAGATTCCCACTGTGGTTTACTTTATTAATGTGCTAACATTTCAGAAAGAAATGACCAGAGGGAGAGAAGGAAAGAATGAACACAATAGAGTAATGAAAAAATGTAAAGTCAGAGTCAGTACTGCAGTGAAAGGACAGTTATATGATGGATATAGCCATAAATGTTTTGTTTCTAAATTTCAAGTGGTTTACATCCTATAACACTAAAAAGTAGGCATGTCTTGTTAATTTCCCCACTCCCACCACATTATATGTCAAGCAATTTGGTAAAAACATATCATACTCTGATATACTAACACTAATAATTTACAGTACATGTAGAGCAAATAGCTCTTTTTGTGCTACTCGTGTTTGCCACTGTGTCTTGTGTTGATACATACCACGGGAAAGAAGTTTCCCCGAGTGGGACTCAAAGTATTTCAAGTGTCTTCACAGAAGAGTCATGAGAGTCCCAGAAGAACTAGATGTTCTAAACAAATTCCTTTATGCCTGCTTAATTTGCAACTGCAATTTGTAACTGTACTTCGAAATTAAAATCGATGGTCTGTTAGTAAATATGCACCAAAGAGAGAATTCGTAAAAATTATTGGAGCGTTCCTAATAAAAAAGAAAAAAAAGACAGAAAAAACTCAAAAAGCCAAGGATTGACTGTAATGAACTTCACACTAATTCCCAGGAAAAAAAAAAACTTTCTTTGAGGATTTTTTAAGCCAGTCTTACACAGACACCAGCACTCCAAAGTACCAATTACAGCAACCAGAGATTTAGCTTCAGTCTTGTAAATCTCATCTCACCGTTCACAAGTCAGTTTAAAGCCTCTACAGTCATAACTCTGGGTCGATAGCAGAGGTCTATTGTACCTCAAAGATGATATCTGATCTAATTGGTGTCAAACACAATAATATGTTTAGTGCTCATATTTCATTGCTTGGTGCATCTGGGTGCTCTTGTTTTTTATGGATTGCTTGTATTTCATAAGGGCAATGTGTTATATCTGTATGTGCTTTCGAGGAGGGGGTCTTGATTAAAAGTAAGATAGATGGATCCAGGATGTTCAGATACCACATATTAACATCCGGACTTACGGGATAAGAAGACGCCTAGCTGTCTCCCTGTCTGGGCTTGTACTGATGTACCACCTAAGAAGAAGTACAAGTCACACCTGGGACACTGCAGCAAAACACACATGCACACACACACACATTCAGGTTGCTGCAACTTTTTTATGAGAGGGGAGGCAAAGGAGAGCCTGTAAAGGGAAGACAGATTTTAGATGTCAAATAAGAATTCTGTGACCTTTTATTAACTTTTTTGCATTAGCTTAATTTGTTTCCTCTCTTGGGCTGCAGCATCAACCTTCTTGCTTAAAATCTTTTTTATCTTTCGTGTCTGAAGTCCAAGGCATGCTCTCAATGACGCTGAAGTGATTAGCACTTAAAACACGTTTCACTTGATGTGGATTCAGAGGTCGAGCTTCATTTGAAATGAGTAAGGGAGACAGAGGACAGAGTAAGGAGGGAACATGGAAATTAGTTTAGAAGGTCTGATGTTCCCAGGGACTTGATGTTGACGTAATGCAGCTGAGCCAAACACAAGACTAATAGCAGTTAGACTTGTTTGCATCAGTTTTCTCTACTGCCATAAACTCTACAGTCAAAGCATCGGTGCATCAAACTCAGTGTTGTAACATGCAGATCCCAGAGTCATCGCAAAGTTTGATAACTCTGGATACCAAGCCTGTGTGTAGGAAAGTGTCGGTTGCGTTAGAGTGGAGGGCTAAGAGGTAGCATCGCAGTGGGTGCAGTTGCGACAGATAAATCACAGCTTTACTAGTGTGTGCATTGTGTCATCTTGCGGCAGTTTAGGGGCTCAATACAAACAGTGTGAAGAGGGCTACAAGGTTGGCCCCTCACTCTCTCTTCTGTGTTCTGGGAGATTCCCCTTTGTCAGTCTTGCTGCTCTGGCAACGGGGTGAGAAGTCAACCCCTTTCAAACACAGGAGTTTGGAGCTGTGGTCAATAAGAATACACATGGTTGTGTGTGGGAGATAGTGTGTTTGTCCCCTTCGAACATGAGCCTGTGAGACAGAAGGAGAAAATCAGGACGAGGATAGATGGTAGAAAATACGAGATTAAAAAAAAATAACAGTGCATGAGCAGAATATGAATATGCCGAGCTGACATTGCAGTCCTCCGCCTCTTTCTGCAGAAGCAATTGTAGAAAAAAATATAACAAAGTCAATAAATCTTACAAAGAAATTATAAATAGAGCTATTATACATGAGTCTTGTGAGTTTTAGTGCTGTGTAAGTGCTTCTGCAAAAGTAGGTTTGATATATCGCCTCACTGATAAACCAAAGGATTCTCTGAGTGTCCTTCCCCATTATAGTTAGCTGAGTAAAACTGAACTCATCTCTCATAAAGACTAATTCTTTTATAAGGCTAATGTCTTTTAGCTGACACAATCTTGTGCCATTATATCTGACTCCATTAACAGTGAGTTAGCACAACAATGGCCAGTGTCTTGCTCCTAGCAGTATTCGCATTAGGGTTTTAAAACTGAAAAAAAAGCAATACATGCAAGATTGGATAAAAATATCAAGTAGATTTCATTACTTTTTGAATCAAAGGGCACAAAACAGAGAGGGTCGCCAATTACCGCAGTATGTCTCCTCCTGGCTGCCTTTCATTTTCAGAGGGAACTCAATTTGGTGAAAGGAGTAAGCCAAGAGAGGGTGGGTGTGTATGTGTGTCCCGATCGACTCTGAGAGAAACCAATCAGTGGATGTCACTAAAAGGGCAGAGATGAGAAAAGGTGTTAATATTTAATGTTTCAGGGGCCTCCAAATCTGGGCCTCTTTTCCATCTTCTCCCTCTTCCTTCCATCCCTCTTGCCTCAGGCACTCCAATTAACATACCCTGTCCTTTCCCCCCACCCCCTCTCCCAGTCTTTCCCGCTATTCCTGTCCTTCCTTGAAACACAGCCCCTGGCAAAAATAAAATGTATAAATAGGATGAGAGAGGAGGCAGGAATGGTGAGATAGGCAGAAAAAAATGAGAAGAGGAGTTTGACTGCAGTGTGGTGCAAAGTTTGAATGAGAACAAGTTGAGAAACCTAGAAGGTCTCAGGGAAGAGAGAGAGCAGATGCAGGATAAAAATGATGAGTTAAAATTCAAGTGAAGGAGAGGGAAAAAGATGAAGTGAGGGAAGGAGAAGCTCTCCTGTGTGTTTTCAATTCCACTGTGCCTCTACCTATTTATTAAGGTAAATGACTTGCTTTAATGGACCAAAATGATATGCAGTGTTTGGCAGAAGCAATCTGCTTGCATATGTTGTCAGTAATGTCGCTGGCGTCCATAATAGGCTATCCTAATGAGGTGCATTCAGTGATGAGAGAGGCAGTAAAGATTATAAATTGCTCACAGGATCCCATAAAGTCAGGGGCAGCCCTGGAAAGATGATGGATGAATGACAAGAGACTGACAATCATAAGAGGCAAACTGGAGTATTATAAATGTTCTGTTTGTGTATGTGCTTTTACAGATTTCAGCAAAAGGGGAGTGATGTATGGCCCTTATGGCGATTTAGGTGGGTGACTCACAGCAGGCAGATTTGATCCTGTATCCTGAATTTTAGTCCCTAGCAAGAGTTAAGCTTCATCCTACATTTCCTCTGATGTAACCAGTAGAATATTTTATTAAATCTCACTGCCTAATGCCTGCTTTACCTCAGTTCGATAACAGAGAGCAAAGCTTCATCCAAAGCAAAAACATAACTGTTTGCAAAGAATGATTAACACACCTTGTGACTGGTGAAGTGACCTTTATGAGTAAGATCACACATAATCACATGGATACACTGAGAGTTACAAGGTGGTCTAATAAAATGACAAGCTCACATCTAAATGTGACACACTTAGGTATTTCAGAAAAAAGGACGAAAAAGGGCCACAACATTTGCTGGCAGGGCAAAATCTTGGTGATTTGTTTAAGTTTTAGAGTAATTGATTGACTGTGTGCAGAACTGCAATATCATAACATACTCCTATGAGAAAACCAAGTGAAAGCTTTGTACTGTTCAGCGGTTTGTACTGTTCAGCAGTAATATATACTTGACTCTTTTGAATTTGACTATTTTAAATTTTGAAATGCATTTTAGCATTTATTGCTCCATTTTCCTGAACAGTGCTGCCTCAGTAATCAAGGCTTTAAGTGAAAACCAAGGCATCATTTTTTTTCTTAAAGGGGCCTTGTGGTCCATCATTTTCAGTGTTCATAGGAAAATCTTTAACATAAAGTTTGACTGAAATAAACAAATAAAAGAACCTTGTAAAGGGACACTTCCCAGGATTCACTGCCCTTACGTTCTGTCTTTATTAAAGGCAAAACACACATAGCTCCACACTGTTTGGAGCTAACAGAAACAAAACAGAACGGAACAGGTTCACTCCCATTATGTCAATGGATACTGTTTATCACAGTTTACTTAGAGAAAAGACTTGTGCTATCAGCTGTAGCTATTTGTGACATTGAACGTAACTTAAATAAATAACACAGATTAAAAAGAAAAATTCATAAATTGTTTTCCCAATTATGCTGTTGTGGCAAATGTCCTCAATGGCTGGATTATGTTAAGCTAAGCTAAGAGTTGCATATGAAGTCCTACATATGAACTATACCAATGCCACAGACACAGAGACATCTTGACTTCTGCTTGTAGCCAAGAAATGTACTTTAAGTTAAGGTTAAAGCTTTAAATATTGAATATGTTTTTCTAGGCCAACCTGATGGGACTAAGTGGTTACGGTGCATTCCACATGCAGGTGGAAGCCCCCACCCAAAGCAGCTCAGACCTCCAGCCAGGTGGACTTTTACAGCATGTAATTTCCCTCTCTTTCCCCACATTTTCTGTCCATCTCTCCAGTGCATGTCTAATAATTGCAAAAATGAGAGAAATTTTGTTTTTATGTATTTCTGTATTGAACCAAACCAAAATGTTTCCATAACCTTCAACAAGCGTGTCCCCATTTAGTTCATATGTTTAGAAGAAATATGTTTCTTCTAAATGTATAAATATAGGGTAGACAAAGTGGAATAAAAACGCACTCGAGAGAAAGAAGCCATTTCTTCAAAATGAAAACTTGCTGGCACCTTTGTCTTTTGCACTCAGGCCACACTGTTAGACAGAGGAGAGACAGAGGGCGGAGAGGCTGACTCAGTATAAATAAGGGGAGAGACATTAAGACTACAGTTAATCTCACTAAAAGGGTTAGGACAAAGTGCTGCTGCTTCTGCTGTCTCTCCTGTTTCCCCTCTCTCTCAATCCTTTAATCAATTCATTCTGCAAGTCATTTCCTAACATACTCTGCAGATAAATACTCTGCATAAAGTAGCTCTTACCCCCATTTACTGTAAGAAAAAACCCACTGGAATGTTACCATTACAGTGTTTGTATATATGTGTGGGTCTTTGAAAATACAATGGCTTACAGTTTGACTAAGATAAAAAAAGAAAAAGAAAAAAGATACCAGAAACCTGTGTTCCAGAGGGGAAATAAGATAAGTTGTAAGGTGAGGAAAAGGTGAAAGCCAACATGTCTCTTTGTGGGTCCAAGATTTCTGCTGTTGACTGTAATAACACACGCACACACGGACATGCACACACACACACACACACACACAGTAAAACAGGCTGTCCTGACAACCCATGTGTATATTATTACTGATGAGCACACAGACGAATGTCTCAAGCTCCATTTACAGTAGCCTATTTACAGTATCATACTGTAACATTCACAAACAGTGAAACAGACCCGCATAAACACACCTGCCTGTCCTTCACATCTCAACAACTCACTTCCACAAACATTCTGCCTCTCTCCGTCACCTTTTTTTTCCACCTCTCATTTCCTCCTGAATTGTAGTACCCAAGTGTTTTGCTGGCCTGACAAAGGCTCTGTTCCTGGGTGGATGGGTTATGCACACACTGCACAAGCTGAAGTCAACAAATAACACTGTGGATAAATAACACCAAGATGCTAGAGCTTGCTTTGCAATCTTCTTTGTGGGCTTTCCTCAAATAAAAGCTGTTTGGCAGTAATGTGAAAATGACAGCACTTCTCTCTGATAATTCATTTTAATGTCAGTTGAGGCTCCAGTGATTAATCAATATGTGCCACGCAATACAAGACAGGCTGACAGTGCAAAGAATGTGTTACTTACAGCACTTTTACTTCTTTTGACGCAAGAATAAAAAGACATATTGTTGGAAACAATGTAAACACAAAATGAGCTCACCAGTGGATAACAGAGGTTTTAAAAGCATAGATTTAAACTGACACACTAACTGTCCAACTTGCTGACTGAAAAAAAGGATAAAGAAGTTCTGCTCATGGTTTTTCATTCCAGTTTTTTGTGTGAACAGAGAACACCAGAAAGTGTTGTTCATTTTCACAGGAAACTGGCATCTTGCAATTAGCCTGTTTAGTGTGATTTTTCCACATTTGCCTTTACTGAGTTAAATTCTGGGGGGGGTTCATACACCTTTTTTCCTCCACTTTAGGAGAACCATCGCAGTCTTTCACATCTTTCAGTCTTTTTCCTCATCTCTCTCTCATTCTCTATCTGTAGGAGTGCTGAATAGCACTCTATCCATTTCATTTTAGAAACAGCCCTCCCTTCACTTCTAATGAGCATTCATTTTGGCAGAAGAGGGAGAAAAGCAAGAGAGAGGCACAGCATTTTCACTACTTTAGCTGACAGCAGTACCCTCTTGAATTCCTCCTCTAATACCCACATGGGACCACACGAGAGGGCTGGAATAGGGAGAAAATAGTGGAACAAATGGATATCCACTCTCCCTATTAGCTTCCATTATCTGCAAGCATCATTTCATAAATGGCGACTAAAAAAGCTACTGTATGTGCCTGTGCCTGTGTTGTACATTTGAATGTGTTCCTTGGCTAAGTAAGGATGCACAAATCTGGTGTGGACAGCTCAGAAACCAGAGAGAATTGCCCGTCTTTGTGTCCAAGCTGAAATACGAGTGTGCTTGCTGAATAAAGAGGGTCTTATAAGGGGGTGAGAGTCCACCTTAGGGGGCCAGTCAGTCGGGCATGACAAGAAAGGTACCGCTGTAATGAGATAACAGGCCGCTGGAGTACGCCTTGATTCATTCCTCCTTTCTTTTCTTTCTCTGCGTCCCTTATCCTTTTTGCTGTTTTCTTATCCAGTCATTGCTCCGTGTTTTAAAAACAGGCCATCGTGCTCAGCTGGCTGGTTAAGTCTGCATGTAAGGAGCAGATAGAGGGATAGAGAGGAATGGGTAAACCCACTGGCAGGCAGATAGGATGAAGGGGAAAGAAAAGGGCACAAAAGTGTGGTAATGAAAGCTTGAAAAGGCGCATGTCTCTTTGTGTGTGTGTTCCTGGAAGCTTACCAAAGTGCATGATAACAGCCTGGAAATCTTCATTTCTAGCAAGACCACAGTAGGAAAAAAACGAAAACTAGGAAATGCAGAAAGGCAGTAATCAAGAGATAGAGAGAAACAGGATGTATAGAGAATGGGTCACTGCCCTGAGACAGGCTGGGTAATGCCGACCTCCACTCCTCAGCCATCATAAAATTATCCTTGCACCTGCCCTCCAGCTCCTCCCTCCTCTTAAGTCTTCCTGCCTTGGACAAACGGACTTATACAGTGTTGACAGTGAAAACACTCAGTTGAGAGATACTGGGAGTCTCGGCTAAAAGGTGAACTCATTCACTGCGTGCTCGGAATATATGACTTTCAGCCTGGGACACTACACTTTTTGTTCTTTCCATAAGCACAGCAAAATTCACTGCCACTACTGACCTCCATATGTCAGCTAAACCACTAGATTCCAACTTGTCTTCTTCACCTCTAAAATACTAGATCAATTAGTCATTCGTGAAAAAAACAACATTTTCTTATCATGTTTGGAGAGATTTATAGCTGTGATTTAAGGCAGCCAAAGTCATGATTTCATCTGATTGTCAGGAGCTGTTTCCCCCAACTGGGTTATCAACACTTGCTGTCCCGACAGCACATAAACCTGGGATTTAAAACGGTCTGTCTAGCCCTAAATCTGTACTCTCCTGACTGGCATACCTCACACATAGCAGATTGTTATGCATACACAGACACAAAGAAACACACATTCCCTATGTTTTAATACCCTACTCCCACCCCCATCCCTTCTCCCCTACCTACCACGACCCCCACTTTCGGTCTTTTTGCCTATTATGGCGGATTAACTTATAATGCTTGGATGAACTTCAGTAAGTGTGGGGTACAAAGTCACACATCAATACACACACCATCACTGGCTGGCTGGCTGGCTGGCAGATATGGTCACAAGCCCACTGGCACAGACACATGAAGCCTTCTGGACTACACCAAGACACATGCGGACATGTACACAGAAAACGTGTGCACACACAAACACAGATTTGCATACAGGAACCAGACTCCCATAGTGCAACAGAGGGAAAGGTGCAAAATCCAAACCAAAGCCTTGATTAATCCCCCTGATCCCTCAAAGATAGAATAATTCAGAGTTAATTACTATTCTCCAGCATTCTCCTCCTCCTTCTTCTCCTTGATTTCTAAATCCACTAAACTCCCTCTTTCCCTCCATAAGGCAACCATTTAAATGTGCTGTCTACTATAGATCCTTCTTTGTTTCTTCTCCCACATTTTTATTTGTTTTTCACCGCTGGTCCTCCTGTGCCTTGGCACACTCTTCTAATACGTCTTGACCGAGTAAAATGAGAAGCAAATATGCTTATGACGCCACTCTTCCCTCTCCATTTTTCTCATTCTGACACACCCGTACATGCACAGGTCTTGGCAGCAGTTGACACAAAGTTTGGCATTGAGGTTGTGTCTTTGGAACCACGGTGAGTTTAATTAGAGTGGAGAGGGACCACATGGCTGACTGACTGGCTAGTGTAAGGCCGGCTGAGAGGCTGGGAACTGGAAAAACCCACTAACAACCACACTGTAAGATGTTAGGTGGTAGGAGAAAATATACACACCAATGTGCACACATAGCTAACTGCAACATATTTATGGATGTAGACACAGTAGCTGCACATTCATTCACATGCAGGCTGCTTCTCCAAATAGAATTCTGAGTCAAACTGATGCCAACAGTTTTCTCATGCAGATAACTCATTATAAAAATGAAAAAGAGCCCCACTGATATACACTTAAAAGAATTCCACATCACTGTTTACATCACACTGCGTTACTTTTGTGTTGTATAGTATTTTGCTGCATGTGAAGGACATATTTCAAACAGCGAAAGGGAAAAAAAAGAAGAATGAATTCCCACTAAGTAGTTTCTATTTTCTGCACCAACACTCCAAGACAGGCAAGCAGATAAACTGGAGACTAGAAGATAGTGAGGTTCTAGATCTCAGCCATACATGGGTAGGGCAAGGAGATGGAAGAAAACTGTGGTATGCACATACACACACACACACACACACACACACACACACACACACACACACACACATTTACACACCCAGTGAGCATATTTCAAATATCATTCAGCATATGGACAGGGCAAGCACACATATCATGACAAGTAGGCAGCTCATGTATTACACACACACACACACACACACACAGATTTTAACATAATTCCAGAGGAATATGAGCTTGCACACAAATACACATCTGATTTAGACAACTCCAGACTGTTTTAACCTTCCAGCATTCTTCACTAATCTCCACTATAATAGCACACCTGTCTTCTCCCACTCTCTATTAGCTCTTCAGAAATATAGAGGGGGTTCAAAAGAGGGGGAAAGAGTGGGGGGCTCAGTAAGCATATTCATGAACAAACAGCTGTTCTATCTCTTCATTTGATTTTTTTCCTTTTCTTTATGCATCCCTGTATCCATTCTAACCCTTCCACACTTGATCTTTTTCCATTAGGAACAGACTATTTTTTAAACAAGAGAAGCAGGGGGTCGCCTTTGCTTTAGAGGGTTGTATGTTACCACAGTAACAGACACAGAGGTTATTGTCATAGCTAGACAGGCATTATTGGTAAAAGCAGTACTGGGAATACGAGGGTTTCTTCAGGGGCAGGGGCAGGTCAAAGATTGGAACAGTGCAGTCAGCGGGGTGAATAACTTGAGCAGTGGACAGGCAAGGGTAGATAGGTAGGTCACATTATTATTGATTGCCTGACATTATGTGGACAACAGGGGAATCCACAGAGACAGACGAATAAATTGTGGCTTGACATCAAAGTCAAGCTGCTGACACTGAGCCTATAGGGGACAGAGGCTGCCCAAGGCTGGATTAGAGGTGGATATATACACATAGGCACGCACAGACACAAAAATAAACAGACAATGAGAACACTGTCCGCCAGTTACCTGATAAAACGAAGGTTGTAAAGACAGAGCCTGAAAATTAAAATGGCAGAATGAAACACGAGAAAATGTCAACCATGAATAATTTCAATTTCAAGCTCTGATTTTTTTATGAAGCCACTTCTCATAAATTGGACATTTTTCTGACTTAGGCACCACTGATGTCTTACTCATTTACACATCAAGGCTCACCAGAGACTTTCAGAAGGTGCATTATTCCAGTCCTCATAAAATTCCAATCTGCTACCCCGTACATTTTTCACTTTCATTAATGCTTCATTAAATTATTATTCATAGCTTGGATGATGATGTGATTAGAAAAGAAATGGGAGACAACAGATGAAATAATTAGGCAAATGAAGCAAAGATTTAAATAATAATCATTCATTTTTATTTTAACTGATTTCAGGAACACTTTTCTGGTGAGTCTGCAAGCAAAACGGAAAATAAACACAACAGGAGAGCAAAGTTATCTGAAACGATAACTAGATGACTGTCAAACATGACAAGGCCACCCCATCTGCAGGCCTTTCATCTGCGGGCATCAGGCCTGACTCAGAGGGCACCATCTATCATTGTCTGCCAAGTCATTGACCGCCTTTCCTTAGATAAGCTAACTGGAGCCTGGAGATAATATCTGGAATGTGTGAAACCTGAGAGAGACAAAACAACACGTGTCTCAACGTGCGCAGACCTGCAGGTCCAGGAGATGGAAGACAAAGATACTGTGGGGCTAATGTGTGGACAGGGGGGAGGGGGAGGTACAGGTGAGGGTTCAAGAGTTTGCTGGAAGAGCCAGCACTATCAAAGAAAGAACAAATCAGCGGGGTGTTGTCATGGAAAGAGAATGAGACAGACAAGTGTTGGGTGGGCAATGGGAAGCGAGTAGAGGGTGGGAGGGGAAAAGGTTAGACGGAGTAATATGATTGAAAAATGTCTCAGCTGCATTCTGCTCCCCTACCACGCTTTTGAACCACCAAACATTTGCAGTCCCTTTTCATGACCCAGTGAACACAAAAACAGATCTGAACTATTCTATGCCAGTTCTCTCTGATAACATGGTGCCTGTGACCTGCTTTTTGGGAATAAAACAGGACAAAAATACCATCAATCATTCTTCTCCTTTTAAGTGTACATATCCAAGGTTAAATGCTGATGTGTGATGTTTTTGGCCTCCCATGACATCCTCACACCAAATGGACCTCTGACCTTTGGGGTTATGCTTCTTTTCACATCCACACATGCACAGACAACCATTCATCCTAATGTGAATACACAATATACATTATGCAAGGTCTATATTTCCCACTGACATTTCTTCAATATAGTGGTCTCTAGTATGCTACTAACACCTTTCTCTTTTACTAGAAAATAGAGTGCATGAGAGTACCATTAGCACATGAGTCATTATCTAAAATTAGGCCAGTTTATAAAAGGTTTAAACTTACTGGGGGAGAGGAGGGATATTCATTTAAAGTTAAAAGATTAAGTGCTTATTAGATTTTTGATAATCAACCAATTTATGACACAAAATCAGTTTTTAGCTTTTATAATTTATGCCAATACAGACTACATACCTTTGTCTTACATACAAAAAAATGACCTGCAAACATGTGACAGCCATGAATGATTGTTACAGATTATTCTTTCTTTCCATTATGTCATCAGATGGAAACAAACATCGGGAAAAGAACCTCTCTTCTCTTCTTGCAACACGCACCTTTGTCTCTATTCTCATTCATGTCAATATACCATATCAAGGAAAAGAATACATTTATGAAGTTAGAATGACTCAAGTGATGTCATGAAGCGATTGCAGGGATGACAGACATTGACAGGAAGGAAAAAAACACTGAAGTAAAAAATGCACCAAGCAAATGTGGTAAGACCGGCCTGGAGATGCAAAGCTAATTTTCAGCATACCAAGATCAAAGGGAAAATGAAGCATATGAAAGGAGTGTGTCAGGGTGTCCTTGTATCACTTTAATCGTGGCTGGAGCATACCACAGAGGCTGACTATGTAGAGAGTGATTTGTTCCTTTGCTTTAATTAATAAAGTGTGGAGAAACGCAATATTAATGAACACTAAGTTTCAGTGTTTAAATTTTGATCTGAGAATCCTGAACAATAACAAATATAAAACTGCAAGCATTTACATGACTATCCTTGACTATAGTTGTTTTCCTTGAAAACACATAATGTCTGTAGTTATAATGCCAAGCATTGTGCCATAAAATTTAAGTTAGCCAAACTCCAATATAATAATAAAAAAACTTTTAAAGTAGAGCTGAACATAATTACAAAGTCTTAGCCTGAAATTAAATCCTGCTTCCTGACCCAGTACATGCTTTGGGTTTTTACAGAAGCAGATGGTCCGAGTGGGCGTTGTAAGTGCTGGTTGTTTAGCATAATGGAGGAAATAAAACATCATATGGTTGGAAGCCAAGGATGGCTGTATGTGTGTACATCCAGGAGGAGGAGGTTTCTGTAAGTTTGCAGGGGTGTTGAAGCACAACTATCAGCACCTCTAAAACCCTGGCACCATTTTATCCACCTCCTCCATCTCTAAGAATCTGGTAATGTAGTGACATCAAGACATATGATGCCAGAAGAAGGGAGAGAGCATGGATGGATGGTTAGAGAAGGAGGAGGAGGAAGGGAGAGGTGTGTAGGTGAGGAGAAAAGGGGGTTAAACAAAGGGTAGAGGGCTGGAGACCACGAGCAAGATAAAGATGGAAGAAGATAAAACTGCTTTTACATGTTTTGTTACTTTTGAAAGCAACATATGGGAAATGAAAATCACTGCTATGTAACTGCTGTTGCTAGAGAGAAGTGAAATGAAGAGAGGGGGGTGAAATGAAATACATCCTGCATATTACCAGACATCTGTGATCTTCTGACTATATCCATAGGTGATGGCCTGCACCTTTCATTACAGGAATGGGGATCGGGGAGGTGGAGAGAGGACGGGAAAAGCAGACACGATGCTACTGAACTTATTTCAATTAAATTAACTCAAAGGTGGTGGTGGTGCATTGCCAGATCTTCAGTCAGAATCATCCATATATTACTCATAACATTGTTTTCAGAGACCTGTTACGTTAGAACTAAGAGCATGAGTAAACTATTCAATTTTCAGAATTGTTTTCATGATTATATTCTGAGTCACTGGTGTTGTGGGGTTTTCTCAAAGAATGTATCTTGGGTCTGCATGCCACAAATGAGAACAGAGAACAGTGTACCTTTGTAAAGCCTAGAATTAGACACATTCTGCAGTTATGTTGGGCCAATCTTGTGGGGAGAGTAAAAGAGTGTTTGAGAGAGGTTTGCACAGGCAAGAAAAAGCTTGTCCATACAGGTATATGGCAGGGGTAGAATGAGGAGAAAGGAGGGGGAAATCTGTCAAATCCCTGAAGAAGCAAGTAATACT
The DNA here is from genome assembly GCA_015108495.1 of Heterochromis multidens. Taxonomy (NCBI): domain Eukaryota; kingdom Metazoa; phylum Chordata; class Actinopteri; order Cichliformes; family Cichlidae; genus Heterochromis; species Heterochromis multidens. Next base: position 30,720 of record VUQS01074245.1, on the reverse strand, counting down.
AAACAGGTGTGACCTGAGGAATGTGAAAGAGAAGTGAGCTAAGTTGATGGACAGGAGATGTGGAAGCTGTCTGTCATTAGTAGACCTCCAGAATTTTCCATGACTTCAGCGATCCATCTCTGAGCAGAAATGCAGCTGGAAGGGAAGTGGAGCCAACCATGTGTCTCCATAATGAGCTGTGAACTACAGGCTGAGGTAGCAGAGAGACACATGGAGGTAACACCTTAGTTTAAGTTTTAGCCATGCACAAGTGAAGGCAGATGGCTCGAAAGATTGGGGACAGTGTGTTCCTAAGATTAAAGCTGTATTATACTGAGAGTATACATTCAGCATACTAGCACCCAGATGCTCACCACCCTTTGCTGTCATGAATCACACCAACTGGTTACTTCATCCTTAACATTTCACAAATACCAGGCAACATATGGAAGCTAAATAGAATAGATTTTATATACAAGAGCTATAGAGCTGCAATGATGAGTCAATTAGTCAGCTAACAGAAAATTAAGGGGCAGCTATTTCAAAAACTGATCTTTTCTGAAAAATTTTAAGTGAAAGTTGCTGATTGAAGCCCCTCAGACATGATGATGTTAAGTTTGAAATGTTGGTGAAATAAGACATGCAACACAATATGAGATATTTATTTAGGTCTGGGAAATGAGTGGACTTACTGTTCGTTGTGAATCAATTGATCAAGAAACTAAATGGCAGCTGTTTCATTAGTTGAAGCATTTATAAGAATATAGCCACCATATCTGCACAATGAATTTTGTCCAAATTGTTATTTTTCTGTTTAGTACAGATGGAGGAGGTGAAAATTTGCTGGACTCATTGGTGGTTAAATATGCCCATATCAACTGCTGACAAAAAAACCTGACTATAGATGTTAGCACACTTCTTCTTTCAGCTGCTCTCTTTAGGGATCACCACAGTGGATTATCTGCCTCCATCTCACCCTATCCATAGCATCCTCTTGTGCGACACCAACCCTCTGCATGTCCTCCTTCACTACATCCATGAATCTTCTCTGTGTTCACTGTCATTATTATAATTACTTTACATGAATTCTGCACTGTAAGCTCTACCTCTCAGTCATACCCATTATAACCATATGTAAAAGCAATCAATGACAGTTTCTATATTAATCTGATAATTTATTCCATTTTGGATTGTACTACACCAGAAGCCAGTTGCCGCAAGCAAACAAAAGCACTACAGTGTATCAGTGTTACTGCATAATGTGGTTTATGGGCAGACCTGTGGACCTAGCCTGGCTCAGCCTGATATGGCGGCTTGTTTCCATGGTCCAGAGCCAACCAGCGAATCATTTGGATATTGTCTCATGTTTGTACTGGAGGTTTTGGCTGCCCTTTGTGAGTCAACTGACTGATAATCCACTGCAGGGGCTCTGACCACATAGTCGAGTGGGAACAGAGGGAGACATGAATAAAGAAAAGCAGAGGAAGGCCCTGGCACTGGGTATAAGTAGTCAAATGAGCAAAACAAATCTGAAGGAGTAGCAGTGATGATAGCAGTAGCAAAAAAAGATATCCAGACTTAACAGTAGCTGAATGAAGGTGAAACAGACAGAAGATTGGGGTGGCTGAGGAGAGAGTGAAAGAAAGATAATGAGAGAGAGTAAGAGATCCAGCTGGTGTTGTAAGCCAACACATGCAACAAAATCTTAAGTCTATGACTGTCCAGCTCTTTCCACTTCACCTGTACCAACCACCACTTTCCTTTTTCCTGCTAAACTAGCTAACTGTACATTGGGAGAAAGCCCAGAAAGAGAGGAAAACAGAAAGAAGTGGGCAGGAGGGGAGGAATATTCGGTGAAGGACAGTCGGTACTGCTTTGATACTTGGATATAACCAAGGCAGGGGAGAAGAGAGCAGGTGGATAGCAGCAGGAAGACAAGTATACCAGTGTTTGGCTGGTAGCATTGTAACCATAAGGTCGGCATTTCCTGAAACTGCTCCTAGCATGAAGCCCTTCTAAATGTATATGAGCAGAGAGTTAGCACTGGCAATGCGTACTCTGGCACCCTGAGCCTTAACTATCTTTGCCCTGTCATGCCGATAGTGGGCCCAGCTTTGGTGCTCCTGTGAACCGTTAGACCAACTGCCTCTTTATTGGTGCCAAACAGACACACATACACACAAACACAAACAGATGGGGCAAGGTGGGGAGTGTGTATGTGGGTGAGGGGCTACAGAAAAGGGTGTATGTGATCAATGGTAGATTTTTGGCTAGCTTTAACCTGCTAACTTCCTTGCCAAGGAGAACAGGCCCTTTCTCTGACAGCCTGTATCATATACCACCAGCTGGTAAACTAGGAGTCACAACCATTGCAACGCCGTATGACACATTGTAAATAAAAAAAAAATCTACTAATAAAGACAGACACTAATATAGGTAACTATCACTGAGCAAAAGGAGAGATGTTATGTGACCATCTTTAGAGAAAAAAAATATTAACTGTTATGTAAATGCTGAAGATGAAGCAAAAAGAAAAAGCCAGTAAAAACCACTGTCCCATCACCAGCTGGTACTGCAATTGACATGGGATTGGAGACACACATACACCTATTTATAACCTCTGTTAAGTCCAGATTCTAAGTTATGCTGGGGTTGCAGTAATGTTCACATGCTCCTAAAAGCTTTAACTGCTTCAAGTGACGGGTGCCCACACACAGAGCAATGTCTGGTCCCACACCCAGTGCTAACTCTCCCTTTTGTGACACGTACACACATCTACTAGTTCAGTTAATGTGGTATGCATTCTAGACATCCACTCCCACATACCTACAAGTACCATCCTTCACTGGGCTCCCCTGCTGCCTTCCTCTGCACCTCCTCTCTTCTCCATTCCTCTCCTTCCTTTTCTTGCCTCTCTCCATGTCTTTCTTTCTCTCTCTGCTATGTATGTAATCTGCCCAGTAATAATACCTACATTCCAACAGCCTACAGGAATGTCTTAACAATGTAGCACTGTTCAGGTGCAGAGAGTCCTCCTTGTAAAATACATAAAACAGTGCAGCACTGAGGAGTCCCAGAGCTACAGCATGTGTGAACGGTTGAGTGGAATACACTTGTATCTTACACTGCCTCATAGCCTCTATGTCTCTAGTACTAGTAGTACTACTTCTGCCTAAAAACCTCGAATCATGTCACATAACCTCTAATAAGGGCAATCTATGAAAAAAGACAGTCAAGAGCACCCATTCACACACAGAGGTCTACAAATCTAGGGTGCAGGCGTGATCAACATAAAACTGAGCCATGCTGCTTCGTTTTCATCAGTATTATTATTATTCAAATGGTGATAGATTATGTCATATTTTACACACTGGTCCAAATTAGAGATGCAATGATAACTTTGGATTTCCTTACTTCAATATTGCTATGGTTGAAATGTTCTCTTTTCTGTTTTGTTTCACTATTAACTGAATATTTAACTGAATAAGTGATGGCTTTGGACAGTAGGTTGGACAAAACACAACATCTGAAAATGTTAACTAGTTTTTTCAGTATTTTTTCACATTTTGAAGACAATTAATTGATTACAACATCAGTTGTTAGTTGCACCTGTAGTTTAAATCAATTATTCCAAGCAAAGTGAGTCATTATATGCTTAGCCCTATCTATGCAATCTGCTGAAATGAACTTAAATGAACTTAAAATTTTTGTGACTGATCATATCGTGACATAGTTCAATGTCGGAGAATATTTTAGCTATCGTAACATTGATTTCTAGCTGTAAGAAGAAACGAGAGATGAAAATGAAAAGCACTGACATACCAAATGCACCATCATCCTCCCATCCTCCCTCTATCCCTCCCTCTGCCTGTCCCTCTTTGTCAGGCCTTATTATTGAACATGTGTCCTCTCTGCCCCTGCCATTAACCAATCCCACCCTTACACACAGCTTTCAATGAACAGGCACACGCATACACACAAAGTGCAGCGCACACGCCTAGACTGCTAATCAACATGAAGAGTTGGCGTATCTTTCATCATTCTCCACGGAGACAAATCTCAAAGTCTATGAGTGTGTGAGGGTGGTGTGAGTGGGAAATGGGATCAAAGCAGGTCCACCAAACTCCTATCCTAGACCTCTCAGCCTCTCTCAAAGACCAAATACCCAGTCTTATGATTCACAAGTACTCTATTAATGTACTGCGTCAATGCACAGAACGCTTAGCTCCCAGCCGCTTGATAATAATTCAGTAAGAATAGCAGTTAAGTAAATGTACTCTTAATGCTGCACCATGCCTGCTGGGGCAGAATGTGAGATGCTCTTGCAGCAAAATACTAGGATTATAATTACTTTAGTCCTTAATAACAAGAGACTAAATCATTTAGGGACTATGTTAGTCTGCCATTATCCCCACAATAACTATCCATCATATCATGTTTGTTGTTCCGCAGAATGCAGACATGTAATTGGGAGTCATTTAGCCTGATGGAGTCATAACCCAATTGAATGCTATTGATTTTGGATTCAATATTCATATGGACCAGGAACAAGCTTGTATTTTTTTCTGTTAGACAAAATGAAAAATGAAAACATGAAAGTTGACTCTTCTTGTATTACTGGAATACGAACACAACTGAGGAGTTCAACAACGGTTCAGTTTTGACGATGCCAACAAAGTCAAGCCTAAGTGCTCTCTGCTGCTGCACCAAACTGATGCAACTTTACAAATACTGTTACAAAATCGGAAAGTTACTATATAGTGAGTCAAACCCCTTCTGGCTTGAATATTGTCATTAGCTGAACTGTCAGTTACAACAGAAAAAAAGACTGCTTTCCCTTACTGCAAAGAAAATCCAGGGATTTGAGATACGCTGCTTCTGCTGGCTCCTTCTGTTCAAGCTGTTGTGATGCTTAGACAACACATGCTCAGGAGGATAAAAGATGCATGTATTAGGTCCTGACGGGGATGACAGACAGATGATGGATAGAGTTTGGAAAAAAAAAAGGTTACTGGATCAGAAACACAAATGAGTTTGAGAGATGTAGAGAAGTTAAATTAGAGATCAGTAAAGAGACTGACAACCAAATTCCAGAGAGAAATGTAACAGAGGAAAAGAGACTTCCACAAGATGAGACTTAAGGAGAACATTAACAGTCAGGACATGGAAACTTTACCCCTCTACTCTTATTTTTCAAACTCAAGTTCACACAGGCAAAGAGGAGCAAAGGGAACTTAAGTGTTATGGTCGACATTTCAGTGTGGCTCTGGTAAAGTAAAGCCTCTATAAAACAAAGGACAGGTATGTCCTCAGGTGAATTCCTTGACTCAAAGGCTCTGAAACTGACACTGGAACTGTTCAGTGACTATATTGTGGACTTGCTCTCAGGTAACATGCTCTCATGCATAAAGGCATGAAGTCATAGAAAACATCCAATTCAAAGAACCAAACACCCACAAAGGTTTTTGCTGGAGGTGTAACGCAAACACTACCTCTAAGCCTAACCCATAGACACCTCCACAAGCCCCCTTCCCCTCCTCCACATTCTGCTTTTCCTCTTCCTTCCCAGTGGAGAGGATTAATCTTCCCACTCCTGTCTCCCAGCTCCCCACGGCCCAGTTAAAGTAATACGATCTCATTGTCAAACAGTGACCAACCATACTGGAGAGGTTAACCACTGCTGTTTAACCATTAACTAGATTAAACTCAGGGGGCACAAGAATGTTCTGACAGACAGAACAGAGAGATAGGGCATGAAATCTAGTTTAAAAGACAGATTACTCATTGAGGTCTGGGCCTACCTTTGGCACAGTTTGAGTAAATAGAAAACACTCTGTAACCTAGTGAACTTCAAGTCACCCTCAGTTCCTGCTTATCATTTTGTGATACAGATAAAAGAAGTAAAAATCCCTTGAGGCTCCACTATAGTGCAGCCCCGCCCTAGAAACAATTACTGGGAGAGGGTTCCATTCAGGTCTCAGTCCACAGTCATAAAACTGTACCTCAGTAGCATGTAAAGTGTGTAAAAAATCACCCTTATTTTTCAGAAGCCTTTATTAAAATGTTAGATAAATAAACAATGAATTAAAGACCAAACAAGTTTAGTTACGGGTGCATTCACAGCACCAGTTCTACAATTTTACTCTGTCCTTTCTACACACCAGCCAAAGCCAGTGGTATGGAAAGACACAAGGTGGTAATGGACCCCAAGTGTTAGTGTGTAAAGAAAGGGGGGTGACGGGGCTTTTTTTGAGGGGGTGCATTCAACAACTGCTGCTGAGGCAACTGTTGATGTCTGAAAAGCAACAGCTTGCGGGGCTCCCTGAGGACCCTCTGCCAGCCAACAGTCAGATGGAGGCTTTAAGGTTGGAGGGGCACAGGGGTTAGGATTTCTTCTCTTCTGCCAGGAAAATGATCTCCTTGGCCACAGATGCAGGCTTTCTGCGTGACATTCCCCATTCTTAATTGGCATTCGTCAATCCAGACACACTCAGCCTGTCTGATCTTACTCCCACTATCTCTGCCTTTATCACTCTTGTCAGTTTTATCTGTCTCTTGGCTCTTATTTGATTGACCAAAACAACTGGGCAGGACACAACTTGTAAATCCATGTTGTGTGGCAGAAACAAATTACTATAGCTCATTTTTGTTTTATGACACAGATTAAAACACTGGATATATAAAAGAGTTCAAGCCAATGCTCCTGTTTTGTACCTTCCTCCACCAAACACAGTGAAGCATAAAGGTTTTATCTGCATTTTGCTACAGCACTCTCCTGCTAAATGGACTGGCAGCACTTAACCTCATCTCTTGGAAAAGCTTTGTGTGAATTTTCAATTTTGCTACAACCCTGAATTGTACCCACCAACCCCAATTTGCCATCACATACACATATTTTGAGACAAGGACACACAATTAAAGAAGTGCTTCTTTTCAAGGTTGTATTTGAAATTACCCATTGCCGTCAACTTCCTCCCTTGGGATAAGAACAAGAAGTCTACACAGTGGCAACACAATAGTGAGCTGTAATCATCTCTCATCCCATCCCTTGATCTGTCTCTGTCCTTTCCTTCCTCTCTGCTTCCTTCCTTCCCTCTTTACACACCCACTAATGACATGCCTCAAAACAAACAGGCCAAACCATATGATTACACCGGTTACTGCTTAATATTTGTGGCAATGAGTATTATCTTTAATAGCTTTCCTATGAAACAAATCTAAATACATATTCAAATGCAAACTGTGACAGATATTAGATTAGTGAAATGAGTGCATTGGAAAATGAGAAACAAGGACGTGTCAAGTGAGGGAGGATGGTGCTTCTTATTTTAAAATGACCAATTGTGGCCAAAATTATCATATAACAGCTCTAGAGATGGGTGTAAAATCAAACAGAGACCTCTCCCGCAAAAAAACGCAACAGGCTTCATAATTCATAATGCAGGGTCATTAACAGTGAACTGTGGACAAAAGCACAGTGGTGAACACAGACAAAGATAACATGCTAAATCACAGCAAGCAAATGCAAACAAAACAACTGGACATAAAATGAACTAAGCTTGTGTTTCACTGTAATGAATAAAAAAAAGATATACCAACCAGTCCAAGACTGAAGAGTGAAAAGCAGACAGTGAAATGCAAAGATGAGACAAGTAATAAGAGACATGATTATAGAGTGAGAGAGATGGGAACATAGACAATGCCAATCTGGGGAAATACACCTTTTGTTTGTGTGTGTGTGTGTGTGTGTGTGTGTGTGTGTGTGTGCTTATGTGTGTGTAATCACAGCTTTGCCTTGCCCTTCTGACACTCGTGATATGAGAATGATGAAAAACTTTTCCATTGTGTCTGTGAGCCACATCATTCTTACTAACTGATTTTACCAAGATTAACCACATGCACACAGTCTACCATCTGCTGATTCCCAATAGACTACCAGGGCTGAGTGCCAGCTCACAAGCTAACATTAGCGCCCTATCGAACTGCTGCAAAGGGCTTTAACGTTTTACTCACTGTGAATTATAAACACTAGTGGGCATGCTAAAATTCCCTTCTCTGAACCCAGTGATTACTAAATGGACTTCCAACCACAAGTCAAACCTGAATGTGCCCTTTACTTTGACTGAATAATGTTCAATTTATGCCCAGAGGTTGTTCAACTGAGTCAAATCAATTTAAAGCACAAGAATGCAACCTGGCAGTGAAGAGACTCCAGCTTTTCACCTATAAAACTGCCTCGAGATGGTGAGGTGAAAAGCGCATTGTGACTGCTTGTTTATACACAGATTACTGCCTGTGAATTGTGGTTAGAGGGGGCTTTAAAATGAGAAAGGAACCCTTTTCCATAGAATTTGAGGTGACGACAAGCAAACATACACATTGCAGGGCAAGCTATGACGTGTCCAGAGGTATGCCACTCATTCCCTATCTGTGATTTATTTAGTTACCATCATATAGACACATATATTCCCAAACATCATAATTACAGCCTTTCCATTCCAAAGCCAACACCCCAGAGGCCTAAATAACACAGGGGTAAGTATGTACCTTCTTCCCAGTATTGAACACCAGAGTCTAGTGTAGTACACATTATGTAGGCATCTATGTGTTTTGGTTCTGTCAGTGCATGCATATCCGTTATTGCATTCACAGTTTTAAGAATGCATACAAGTGTGTGGTTGCACAAAACTAAAACCAAGTGACCCAGGACAGCCATGAAAGAGGTATTCTGGATTTTACCTCCTTGCGGCTAAATGGATCTTTTTCTGACCTAATACCATAATAATTACACATGGCTGCAGGGGGTGCACTTTTGAAGCTCCGCTGGCAGGGGGCACAGAAATTAAACGTGAGGAAATGACTGTGGGAATTAGGGTGGTTTTAGACAAAGAAGCTGACCGTACATGTTAGAGGATAACACCTTGAACTCAGCTGATGCTTGTCACAATGATTCTCTCCACTTATCCATGACCACTTTGGAGTGCAGAGTTTACCTCAATCTCATCTGATGATTTGCCTATCCTTTTGTAGTTTTTACCTTAATCCCACTGTTCTTTTCATTAGAATAAAAAAAATCTACACAAATAACACAAAAACACTGACTTGGCACCAGAGAACTTTGATAAACTCTCTAAAAAAGGAAGCAGAGTATGAGAAAGGATGAAAAGATGATGGGTACCATCACCACATGTTCCTCCAAATAACCACAGGCTGATCATAGATAAAAAAGATATAAAAATACCAACAAAATAATTCTGAGAAACTTGTTTTCAACATACACAACTGCAAAGAAGCCACTGTTGACTACAACTATACTCTATTGCAGGAGACTTTTTGAGGAGGAAAGGGTGCAATTGTAAAGAAAACATCCATTAAAGGAAATGTGGTTAAGGAAACACTAGGTACATACCTTAATGCTGTGGTTAATGAAGACAGATTCATTATTTTATTCAAGAAAACAACATTTGTTTATATTAGGGATACCAGAGAAATATATTGTGATGTAGGGAGCACAGTGTGAGAAAGACTACCGTCACCTTCTACACCAACACCACAAGCTATTTCAAATCACCACAAGCTGATCACAGATAAGGAGTTAAGACCAACTTTCTTCAGAAAATAATCAGAATCAGAAAAGAATTCTGATCATTTTTGTCATATACACAAACACAACCACAAAGAATCCACTGTTGACTACAACTTTGCCTAACATTATGTAGTGCATCTTTTAGGGACATTAGCAACTTTTTTTGTTATTGGTGTACAAATTGTGTTACTAATCTCTGGCAGACTTACAAATATTTCCACTGCTGATTCCTGTAGCAAGTAAAAGAGGAGGAGCGTCTGAACAGGTCAGTGGGTCAATATGACTCTGGGCACCAGCATGCTGAGCACCTGAGGGTGATCCAAGCTGCCATGCAGCACATAAACATGTACATGCATTCTTGTACATGTGTGTATACGGTCCTTTTCCTTTTGAGCAGACTAAGAACATGCACATCTAACACATCCAATGCAGAGCTGCCAGTTTGCTCCGAGCATACATAAAGAGTAAAATATAAAAAATAAATAAATAAATCATAAGGGTCTGTGATCCTCTATAAACTGTATCCATCTATATGACTCAAACTGTGATTGAAAAAGTAAACTTGGCACAAAAAATAAGGAAATTTCTGTTTGGTCGATTATTTCTTTGTTGTAACAATGCTTCTTGGCAATAAATCATATACCACTGGAAAGCCTGTTTATTTCTCCTTAAATGGTGCCACATTTGTAAGGAAAGTGCATTTGTGGGTTGAGCAGCAGAGTTGAGTATGTGGGTTGTCCCCATGAAAAACTTGCCAAATCTTCTCTGCCAATTCCAAACAGCTTATTCTGCTATTGACTCTTGTTTGGTGTTGTTTATTAGAATAAGCATTCTGCTACTGACTGAAACTCAAGTAGAAATTGAAGGTCAAGTTCCATATAATGGGGGATGTTAGAGACAGGCCGCAAAGTGGACCCAAGAAGACAACACCACAAGAAGACCATTTCCTCATCCTGTCAGCACTTAGGAACCGTAGGTCGTATTCTACAGAATTGCAGTCAAGGTTTGCAGGACAATATGGTCGACGGCTCTCTACCCAGACAATCCAGAACAGACTGCACACAGCCAATCTCCTGTCTCATAGGGCTGCCAGGAGGCCTGCCATGACTGCCCTCCACCATCAGGCCCGTTTGCACTGGTGTCGGCAACATGTGCACTAGAAACAGAATATGTGGAGGAATGTTATGTTCAGAGAGCAGTCCAGATTATGCCTACAGAAGATGGATCGTAGGGTCAAAGTGTGCAGAAGACGCAGAGAACACTATGCTGATTGCTGCACTGATAGGGTAACAGCTTTTGGTGGAGGCAGTGGGATGGTGTGGGGCAGCATCTCCCTCAATGGAAAAACAAGGCTTGTCATCATTGGAGGCACTCTCAATGCAGAGGGATATCAAGATGAGATTCTGCAACCAGTGGCAATCCCATAACTCCACAGTTTGGGACCAAACTCTATCCTCCAAGATGACAACGCTCGCCCCCACAGAGCTGGGTTTATCAGAGACTACCTCCAGAATCTGGGAGTGGAGAGGATGGAATGGCGTGCCTACAGTCCTGATCTCAACCCCATTAAACACTTGTGGGATCAGCTTGGGTGTGATGTTCGTGCCAGAGTGACCAACACAACCACATTGGCTGACATGCGACAAATGCTGGTTGAAGAATGGGATGCCATGCTGTTGTGGCTGTGTATGTTTCTTCCGCATGCTGCTAAGGCCCCTGTTTGTTAAATGAATAAATTGTTAAATTGCCAATATGTCTTGTTTCTTCAGACTTCAATCATCCAATCTAAAAACCAACACCAAACAAGAGTCAACAGCAGAATAAGCTGTTTGGCAATGGCAGAGGAGATTTGGCAAGTTTTTCATGGGCGCAACCCAAATACTCAATTATGCTCAAAGAAATAATCAACCAAACACAAATTTCCTCACTTTTTGTGCTAAGTTTACAAATAAATATAATAGAAAAAGAATGTTTTTACTGTATTTTCACTTTTAAACCTCAGAAATAATTAAATCTTTTCATAGCCATTTCTTTTCTAATGATTACTTGGGAAAATTGCTTGTTTTTAGTTCTCCCTGACCTTCTTCTTTGCACACTTTGATGTTCTGTAACTCCTCACTTCCGTTATTGTTCCTATCAAAATGTTTACAGTCAGTAGAGGGTGCTGTCATGTTACCTATGGTTATATATGAGTGGTTGTACCATTCGTAGATAACTTTTTTCATGCCCAAACAATCTCAAACAAACTATAAAATATGACACCCAACTGGGTGATATTTGTGCCTCTATTCTATTTAGCTCACGTCCATGCTCAACAATGACATAGTTGGCGCTAGCGCTGTGTTCAAGTTGAAAATCTTTGCCTTCAGGCCTTCTTTTTTAAGGTATTCAGTTTTCCCTTCAGTTTGTTCAGGTTTAGGTAAGGACAAACCTACCTGGTTAAGTTTAGGAAAAGAACATGATTTGGGAAAAAATGCACCTTTCTAAAAAATGTTAACCATCTGCAGACCCTGTCTGACATTGAAGGCTAACTTCTCTGATGTCCACAATGTGTGGCTGAAGTGTATGAACAGAGGTTTTGAGAATGTAGGTCTGTATGAAACAATTCCAAGAAAACAAAAACTGCTATTATTAGACAAAGCCAAGCCAGAGAGAAAGACAAAGAAAAAGAGAACTTTGACAAACATTTTCTCTAAGGAAAGAAAAGAAAGAAAAGATTTATCCTCAGACTTAACCAGACCTTCGAGCAGCAACTCTGGGGCGTGGTAGAGTGCGGATGGGAGGTGGGGGGTGAGCTCTGCACCTGGAGCCAAGCCTTTAAATCAATGCAGCACAGCTGCATGATGTGTGATGCAGTACACTTACTTCATTAATTACAGTGCACTTTTGTTTTTGTAGGTACCTGTTCAAGGCTTGATAAAGGGCTGACAGACAGCAAAGCACAACTGTGGTGATGTGATGCAGGGAATAAAGTGTGAGAAAAGATTAAAAGATAACCACCACCAGCACATTCTCCTTCAAATCATCATAGGTGTTGAAACCAACTTACAGAAAAAAGCCCACAATGTCTATTTTTGACATAGACAACCACAAAGAAACCACTCTTGACTACAACGCTATCTTTCTTGTGAATAAGGCAAATGTTAAGAAAAACATGATTTAATCCATCTTTTAGGGACATTAAGCAATGAAATATTACAGTGATATTACAGGGAGAGATACACCTCAAGCACACTTAGAACAGCCATAAACTTGATGTAGCACCACATCAGCTCCCTAAAATATATTCTTTGATCACTATCACAAACTTTTCTCTGACAAAGAACATGTAAGGCCAAAATCAAGTTGCATTTAAACTGGCTTAGTTTCTCTGGCAGCACCTAGGGGTGCTTAGAGTAAGGCTCACTGCCAACGCAGGAGACAGAAAATCCCGCAGATCAGACATCAAAGCGCTGCAAACTGCATCACAGCAGCCAGACGTGAATGAGACAGAATAAGAGGAGCAACATGGTCCTCACAATAAAAGCTTATGACTTTCACTCCAGGGGAAGAGATTCACTGGGGTGATCAGAGGATTTTAAGCTTTTTGTAGATTCTCTTTACAGCTATGGGCTACTTTATCTGAACTTAGACATCATGTTTTTGTTTGTTGTTGTTGTTTTTCGTAAATCCGGGCTGACGTTGTTGGCTATAGCCTACTGAATTATCACACCAGACGAAAGTACCGCAGTCAAGCGGTGTATTTAGGTGCAGAAATGAGACTCCCGCACATCCACACACAGCCGGAGATGCAACACGCAAAATCCCCTTAGTGGACAACTCATCGAGGCTGCGCGACCTGTGACTGCTGCAGAGCTGAACTAGGAATATATCCGGTTTCCACTAGATATCGGTTTGTCCTGCTTCACTTATTTGTAAACAAGTCGGTTACGGTTTCTCAGCGGAAAACAACATATTACAGACACAGGCAAACTTGATTAAATAGACCAGAACTTAATAAGCCGCTGCGGCACGTAGTCTACAGACAGGTTTGTGGCTTAAGTAGCGGACATCTGAAAGTCGGAGTCCACTAAAGAAGAAAGTCTAAATTTTCAGCCCGAAGGCATAAAAATCCAGCCAACAAGCTGTCAAAAGCATGGCAAAGTTAGTCAGAAGGGTAAACCCCTTTAAAATATAGCGGAAAGTATTGAAGAGACTTACCTTGAAATACCCAGAGGAGCAAGGTGCACAAGAGCAACGTGCGTCCAAACGTTATCCCGTCCATGGCCGCTTTTCGAACTTTTTCAAGGAAATGTATTCACTTTGTTTTTTGGGTGTAGTGTGGAAATGTGGCACAGCAGCAAGTCTTTTCTTCGTTTAACGCTCCAAAGCTTTCTGAACCCTTCTCTCTCTTTCTCTCTCTCTCTCTCTCTCTCCCTGCAAAATGAGTGCAGCGCTCTCTCCCTGTCTCTCTCTCTGACACACACGGAAATCTGATGCTGGTGGTAGTCTACTTGGTTGATATATTTGCACAAAAGGTGACCCCCTCTCCTCCCAAAACAGCCCCCTCCTCTCTCTCTCGCTCTCTCTCTCTCTCTCTCTCTCTCAGCCTCACTTGCAGTGAAAAGACCTGCTTGACTAATCGTAGGCCTATAGGTCTGTGGGGGCCCGCAGGATTTCTTTAAGGGAAGTTAAAAGTGATTTTATCATGAGGCTCGCTGACTCCCAACTCAAAAAGAGTACCCCTTAGTAAAAAAAAAAAAAAATAGCTAAGCTTATGAGGAAAAAAGCTATAAAATGCATAAGGTTTCATTACAGTTAGATAATAGATAATTTTGTCTATTTCTGTCCCATAGCCTAGAAACTTTTGAATCTAATCTAGACATGGATCAACGGTTAAAGTATGTGTTTCACTGGGAAAATAAGAAGGTAATGGCATGGCTAAATAAATAAATAAATAAATGGCCCTAATAAAATAGGTTTTAGAACAACTGGGAAATAAGCCTATCCCTATCCATAATGTGCTTTTTAAATTTCCTGCCCTGGTTAGACCCTTAACATGGAACATCCCCAACTTGCATACATTGCAAATAATGGTTTTCATTTTCAAAGCAACTGGAGGCCATTTCTTGGAGCAAGATAAGCTGTCTGTCATTGACAGACATACCACTCATTCTTAGACATGAAATCTCTTCAGAATCTGTTTGGGTTTTTACAGGGTGGGTCACAGCCTTTTTGGTATTTACCGCTCACATATACAGTTATCAAGAGGATCTATGTGGCTTATCCACAAAACAGTCTTACAAGTCTCTGTGCTTGGAGTGGACCTTGTTTGACCAATGAAATTGATTAATGTCAAATCCCATAAGCTTGGAGCTGGAAAACAAAAACCACTATGGGTTTGCTATCTGAAGGCTTAATAAAACACTTGTCCATCTAAGAGCACGACATAAACATCTGCCCAGTTATAGTTTCTTTCTACTGGAGACTTGATGATTATCGAGCAGCACTAAACAATCGGCACTCCCTGCAGGTAATAATAGCCCCTTGTGGAGCAGTTGCACTCAAAGACGCACATTCCAAACATAGTTGGCTCAAACTGCTGGTTAATATTTTCTCAGTCCTGTTCAAAGAGGAGAGGTGACAGCCTACTTGCAACTTGTTCTACTTTAACATAGACATATATATATTTACACTAGACACGAATGTGATCTCTTAATTGGTTTGGCTGGATCACATACAAACAACTCTCTCTACACATGACGTAGCTACTGAGATTTAGGACTGAGGCAGCTAGTGTACCCTTAAACATTTTGATTCTCCTAAACTCTCCTTTCCTCACTGTATTCCTGGTTATGACAACAGGAGGGGAAGAAATTCTTCCCATCAGCTATCTAACATCAATACAGCTGCTCGTCTCTAATATCAACCCAGTCATAAACATCTCTCTACGCTGTAGAGATCTACTAACAAGTCTTCTGTCCTATGGTGAAGGAGTAACCAGCCTTGGACTGACTTAAGTAAGACCTATCATCCTGCATAGCTGTGGATAACATTGACTTAGCCAAGAATAGGGAATTTTTACAAAAGGCTTTTAGTCATAGATACAGTAGCTGTATTGGCTCATTACCTAATGGAGCTGCAGCAGAAGGGAAAAGAGATTAGGATGAAAGAGGACAAAGTATGACACAGAAGTGGATAGTAAAAGTACAAGCAATTGAGGAATGAAGGGAATATATAATGAGCAGGTGGGAAGGAGAGGGATAAGTAGTGTACGGGTGAATAATATGGGGGACGAAAATAGTAGAAGTAAACGCTCCCAGCCAGTTATTACATAAAGTGATTAGTGTGATTACTATTTGTTGAAGCCAGCACTCATAGCAGAATTCATATTTGTTGATTTGGTACAGGTGACACAAAGGTGGAATGTATTAAAAATGAAACCAAATTTGTTTAAATCAAGAAAGACGAGAGGTCCTCTGAAATGAGTTTACTCATGCTTATTTAAACAAACTGTATTTCATGCACTTTAAGCCCACTAAGTACAGAAAAGTACATTCAAATGCTACTCAAGAATAACAGCTATCATAATTAGCATAAAGATCATATGTGTTCAAGAGCTGAACCCTGTGAAAATAAAAATTATCATGCTGGTGTCATTCCATAGCATTGAACTGACTCTATATAACACCAACACCCTACACGTCATGAAGAGGCCTTTGCTTCATTTACAGCATTTAATCAAGACGATTAATGCTTGCCTCTAAATATTGCCATTCTGCACTTTGATAAATTTCATAAACAACAGAACAGGTGCCAAGGCACATGTTTGTTGATAGACAGTATAAGGGGATGATGGATGGTGCTCTTTGGTTACACAACCAGTTTTCTTGTATCAACAGCTTTCTCACCCATCCCATATTCCCACACTGTCTCAAGACAAGAAACTGGGACATAAGCCTTCTCCGAGTTCAGAGAACAAAGAACATGGTTGAAGGAACCCCCAATGTCTTTGCAAGAAAACAAAGACTATCCACTCTGCTGATGGAGTTTGAAGATGGAGTCTTTCATGTTCATGTCTTTCTGAATATAAACTTGACAGTTAATTGGAGTCACCTTTCCAGCACCCTGCAATAAATTTTCTTGGGCCCGTGCCTGTATTCTAGTCCCTAATTTGAAAAATGGGGACCAAAAGTCTGCCACTTTTATTGCTACTTTCATTTTTTTTTTTTTAATTCAACCTTTAGTAGATGACTGGAGAAGTGGAAATACGTTTATTAGCCCGGTGTTCACCTTATTCAGGGATATGATAACATTTGCCAAGCACAAAATGTAGCTGAGTACATTGAGAATGCTATAAGTTTTGCAAGCACTGGGTAAAAAATGAAATTACTGGACAAATAAAAATCTTACCTAATGATGCAAACTGAAAAGTTTTAGCTAAATTGTTGGCTTATGATTCAACATTGCAATCCAGTAATAATGTTGGACTCATTATGGAAAGTTAAAAATATCAACAATGATGCAGCATCTTTATATCCTTATTCTTTGTCCAAGCGAGTTGCTTACATTACCAGTGCAAATTAACTGCTGCCGTCCAACAGTGTTAATGTGTTACAAAGTAATTTGTTACTGCAATCACATTAAGTTTTTCAGTAATGCAGTAATATTACTGTACTAAATTCAGTAATTACATAACAGTTACAAATATATTGTTACTTGTGTTACAAAGGTTCTTCAGTTATCTGCACACCAGGAGGATAGAAAGAAAAAAAAAAACACCAAACAAACATACTTTTTTCTTCATGGGCACTTGCTACAATCAGCTCATGGTGGAGCGGTCTACAGCGGACATATGGACATTACTTTCATTTTTATTGCACAAAAGGACAAGGTGATGGTAAAGTGCAAACTGCATCCAGGACAGGAGCAACTGCACTATACTGCAAACACCAACTTTAGCTCTTTGCAACCATCTGCAAAGGCAGCATGCTAACACTAAGCTAGCCAAGAAGCCAGAGTGATGATAAAGCTGAGTGAATGCCAACCCCAGCCCAGCAGCCAGAGCCTGAACAACAGGTAACAAAGGCAGTGGTGAGCAGTCAGGCTTGTAGCCTCCGTTTCTACCTGATCATGTTTATACAGCAGAATCACTGACGTCTCTTTGAGGTGGTTTTCAACTTTGCTTTCTGTTGTCGGCTTTGTGTTCATACGTAAATACTAAAAGAAAGATCCTATGTGTGTCCTTATTAGGATAGGGATTTGTATCAGTAATTATGAGACAATGCGTTTCAGGTCATTTTACGGAGTAAAAGGAAAGTAATGTAACGAGTAGTGTAAAAAATTGCTTTCTCCCGTGAGTCATTAAGTAATATACTACATTACTTTTAAGAAAGTAACAATTAGTGTGTAATACATTACTTTTTTTGAGGACCGACCCCAACACTGGCGTCCAGTCATGTACACTTTCCACAGTTCTTTCTGAATCACATAGGGATTTATAATTTAATGACCATCAAATTACAGTTCATCCCAAGTGGCACATTAGTATCTATACAAATTGTCAAAGAGACTGAGATCCCCAAGGTCTCATCCACCTGAGACTGTCTAAACAAGGGACTTAATATCTAGCCCTGATTATTGGTAAAGTATGGAGTTCAGAAATATATACAAATGTGATTGCACTAATGGGAATTTTGCTTGAAATGCAGCATTATAAATGTAACAAAATAAGTGAAAATAATTCTGTAATGATTCTGAATGAGAGAAGTGCAATAATATCATGAACAGGAGGTTTTTCTGTATGAGGGTCATGATGTACAGAAAAACAGTTAAAAATATGAAGTAAACATGGTGCAACTGGAGTCATAAGCGTCAAGAGTGATCTCATCAAGAGTGGAGAGAGGAGAGTTTGTGAAAGGCTATAAAAAGTGATGTTTTGGTAATAAAGAACTGTTAGTTCTCCGGACCTCTCCATGAGCAGACGGATCATCTAGAAGAAAGGTTCGCAGTTGGATTTTAAAAAGAGGAGTACCAGAGGAATAACCATGGCCAAGCAAGTCTGTCTTGCCATGTTGGATTGAAGCCTTGAGGAAGTTGGGGGACTTTGTACTGAGTCACTGCTTCTATATCTGAACTTCATCGGGCGTGGCCAGGAGGAGATTGCGCTTATGACATCTGGACGTAGGTAGTTAGAGCTAGGCGAGTTTCCTTGCTACTGGCTTAAATTAGTTTCTGTTAACCTACTAGGGTACGCCCCATAGGATCAGAGCCTTGGACCTTTAAATGGCGAGCCGGTCCAGACCTCCTGTATAAGGGTAACTGGGATTGAACAAAATCTTATGGCAATCCATCCCCTACCATATTTTTTAAGAGCATTTTTCAAACCTCACTGTGGTGCCAGAGAAAAGACAGGTGCTGACTGGGGATTCATCCTCTGACTCATTCCCTTAGCTGTGCCAGTAAAGTGGCCAATTTTTTTTTCTTCATTAGTATGCAAAGGACATTTAAACAACTATCTTTAAAATGACTTGCAAAATTTATATTAATGTCACATCTTGCAAGAATTCCAGGAGCACTAAAACTTGTCAGCATTTTTAGACACTCATTGAACGTCCATATAAGAAACTGACACACCTTCAAAAACTAAATCCGACAGACTACTTTATAGTCCCTTGTTTTATGTGATTTCCCACCCTTACCCAGTGTCAAAAATTAGGCTACCTGACAGAGAGAATATTTGACATATCAGCCTAAAGCAAAGGGATAAAGAGGAACTGAGACACAGAGACACTACAAAGGAAACAGAGATGTGTAATGAAAGAATAATGAAGGGAACAGATTAGAAGTGGAAGAGGAGGGAAGAACTTTAATTCCAAAGTCAAGGGATGGGTAACATATAGCCCTGGGGAATTATAGCAAAGTACAGGCAGAGAGAAAAAAGAGGGGAAAAGATAAAAAGTGAAGGTAGCTGTAATCTTGTATTAATTCTCATGTCCCCACATTGCAGGGAAGAATGAATGATGTGCTGAAGCTCCATCTTTCACGTCCCCCCATGATTCTTTGATCTATCCTTTTGTTTCACTCTTAGCCTCTCTTTCTATATGTGCCTTCCATCTCTGTCCACTCCAGTGTCTCTATGTATCTCTATTACCCCCTTTCAACTGTCCTTCTTTTGGCCTCTTTCTTCTTGGCTGAGCAATAGATGATCACATAGCTATTTTCCAAGCAATCATACATAGTGGAGTGTGAGTCACAGTGCAGGATTTGCACAATGATGAAGCTTTTCTGAGTGAAATGGGAACTCAGGATTAATGCTGCATTCCCATATCACTCACATTTCTTCCAAGTGGCTCTGTCGATCAATAGATCACCATCACCATGATTCACCCCAACATCATTTCTGTTTTCTATTCCAGTGATTTACCTAAATGGGCCCAATAAAAGTACTTTGTCACAAAACATCTCCGGACGGTGTAAATACAGTGTTTGTTAAAACCAGACAAAATGAAATCCAGCACTTTGTTAATTTCCCCTAATGAGTGTCACTGGGGCCATGCCTTTTAGTATATGTTTCTATCGTTCACAGTGGATTCTGCCTGACTGGATGCCAGGCACCATACATAATACTACACACTCTGACAGTAACTCTGTGGGAGGGAAATCTGTTATGCTCACTTTAGACAGGGCCCAGTTACAGGAAATGATGCCGAACAATACAGCAGTCACATACTCGCCTCTCTGCATATTGAGCAGGACACTGCATCATAAAGTTCATCTCTGCGGTCAACTGCTGGCAGCATCATTGACAATAAAATGGTCATACAAGAACAAAGAGCAAGGGACAAAGAACAAATGTCATTTATGACAGCATGCTACAGTACAGTTTTAATGCACAAGGTTGGAATTATACCGCCTACTGCAGTAGCAGAGAGTGATGATATAATGTACAGTCAAATGTTGGAGCCATTCCAGATACAGTCAATCCATTTTCTTCCACTTTCCCCGAGTTGGGCTTGGTGGTATCAGGCCAAGATGTGTGTTCTAGACAGCCTTCTACCCAGCAGTGCTTTCCAGTCCACCCCCTTTTCCTGTCAGCATTGCCTTAATTCTTCATGGCATAGATTCAACAAGGTGCTGGAAACATTACTCAGAGATTTTGGTCCATATAGCATCACACAGTTACTGCAGATTTGTCAGCTGCACAACTATGATCCAAATCTCCAGTTCTACCACATGCCATAGGTGCTCTGTTGGAGGCTGTTTTCATTGTCGTGTTCAGTAAATCAGTTTGAGATGATCTGAGCTTTGTGACATGTTGTGTTCTCCTGCTGGAAGCAGCATTCAGAAGATGGGTGCACTGTGATCATAAAGCAAAATATCCCCCCACACCATCATACCAAATTCTGACCTTACCATCCGAATGTTGCAGCAGAAACTGAGACTCATCAGACTAGGCAGTATTTTTCCAATCTTCTATTGTCAATTTTGACAAGCCTGTGCAAACTGTAGCCTCATTTTCCTGTTCTTAGCTGACAGAAGTGGCACCTGGTGTGGCCTTCCTGTTGCTGTAGCCCATCTACTTCAAGGTTCGACATGTATGTTCAGAGATGCCGTTCTAACAAGTGTATATTTGAGTTACTACTGACTTCCTATCACCTGAAAGCATTCTAGTCATTCTCCTCTGACCTCAGACATCAAAAGGGCACAGAGAATTGCAGCTCACTGGGTGCTTTCTCTTTTTTGGACCATTCTGTGTAAACCCCTTGAGATGGGTGTGTGGGAAAATCCCAGCAGATCAGCATTTTCTAAAATACTCATACCAGTCTGGCACTAACAACAGTGCCACATTCAAAGTCACTTAAATCACCTTTCTTCCCCATTCTAATACTCAGTTTTGGACTTCAGCAGAGCATTTTGATCATGTCTATATGCCTTTAATACATTGAGCTGCTGCCATGTGATTGAACAGGTGTAGTAACAAAGTGGCCAATGAGAGAATATTATCCCTTCGGTGAGATCTGGGTGTACCCCAGGGTCTCCTCCCAGCTGATCAGAAACCTAAACCATTTCAGCTCCTTTCAACTCAAAGGACCAGTGGATCTACTCCCAGCTTGTTTTGGATGTCTGAATTCCTCACCCTATATCGAAGGCTGACCCCAGCTACCCTAGGGAGGAAATTCATTTCAGCCACCTGTGCCCATGATTTTGTTCTTCGGTCGCTAACCACAGCTCATGACCTCTCTCTTCAACAAAAAGGTTCTGGTACAACATCTGCATAACCACTATCACCACAGCAATCCTCCTGTCCATGTCACGCTCTATGTTATCACCCCTTATGAACAAGATCCCAGTCTAGCCTACCATGCTAACTGATTCATACTCCACCACCCTGAAGTTAGTTAAGAGAGTCTCATGCTACTCTCTTAACAAATGAACTAAACCATAGATTGTGCTGCAGTGATTTTCAGCATAAGGAAAGAATTTTTTTTTTTTTTTTGTGGGGGGGGGGGGGGGTCTCAAA